>CM043016.1:72433850-72532439 GCA_023690525.1 Holotrichia oblita | reverse complement strand
TTGTATTGTATATGTACTTTACTATGACACGGTCAAAACCCGGAAGCCCTCATAACAGAGACTCAGACCGTGGAAGCCTTCGATATCATTTAAAAAACATTGTCGCTACCGATGGACTGATGACCGGACAGGCGACCGCTAAGTCTTTTCTATGGGCACCATCTTACAGTAGGATCAGAAATCTATTTATTATCTTCTGTATTAAGAAGAATCTGAGGCAATTTATTCATTGCTTGGAACAATAATAATATTACAAATATTTCTATAAAGTTTACTAAGTACGGATACTGCCGGACTCTAATAAGAAAGCGTGGATGATGACAAGTATAATCCTAAGAAGGTTGTACAAATTTTACGAAAAAAAAAAACGTTTTTTAAAATAATTTTTATGCCATTAACCGCTACCTCGGACTAAGAGACTATTTTTAAAATTCTTTGAATTAGAAAACGAAATAATAATTAACATAAATGACAAACAAAGTAGGTAAATAGAACTTGTTTACAAATTCTATTAAGAAATGTTTCCTCACTGGAAAATTTGAGAAGAATTTTGTCAGTCCAAGAACATTTTATTTTTCCAAGCAATTTAATTTCGTTATTGCACTTCTTTTAATAGCATCTGTTTGACAGCCTTATAATAACAATTTTCACCAAATTTAATTTACTTAGTTATCAGCTACAATACACCGGGTTTTGTCTTTGACATAAAACAAAAAATACAAACTTCGACACAAAAGAACTCTTTTACATTTATTTCTGCGTTTCCATTGTAATAGCATTCGGACTAAATTGAAACAATTACTGAAAAACGCGACGACGCGACAAAAGATCGCTCTAGGCGAAACAAAAAGCGCCTTTATTTAACTTTGTGCGCTTCGTACGAGTAAATTCTGTTTGACGACGTGGTAGAGTGAAGCCGATGGCCGCGAGATATATTTCAGATTATCTGTTCGCAAATTAATTTAACATTAAACGACCGTGTAACCCGTTCGGGAAGGTCGAGTCACTTCGCTGAGTGTTTTTCTTCTCTGCCGGTTGCTTTAAGCCGTACATAACACTTATTATAACGTGTTTACGTATAACGCAAGAACGGGAAACGACCTAGACGAGAGACATCCACCTAGAGCAGCGCCAGCGGGTTTTTTATTATTTAATGATGCATGATGAGCTGGTAATAATTATGTAAAGTATACGCTAATCATGTTACGTTTTGCTAGATCATAGATAAGGTGACTTTTAGATATATATCCTTGTGAAGTCTTTCCTATAAAAAATGGAAGAAATGATTACCTAATATGAATTAATGCTTTAATTATCTATTTTTTAATCGATAAAAATAAAGAAAAAAACATTTATTTTACTTAAAAATGTCTTTTTAATGCACACAATCGAAGTTTATGTGTCTTATACATTTGATAATTTCCTTCCTGTTTCGTTTCTTTTTTATTTTGTTCTTGTTTTCTCTTTTTTGGTTTTTTATAGCTGTTCTGTAAATTGCTAGTTTTAATTTTGGGTGGGCATTCTAGCGATACATACGAAAATTAATACTAGCAATTTTTTAACGTTGTTTTAATTAATAATATAATTATGAACCATAAGTGCCAGAAATATGAAATACTGATTGTGTTTTTAACAAACAAATGAAGCAGATCCGGATATATCGAATAACAGTATACAGCTCCAACTAAATGGAGCCCCTCCTCATTCCGTAATTAATGTCCACCAGTTTCTGAGTAACTCTTTTTCTAACTGAATGATACGTAGATGAGATGTAATTACATGACCAACTCACTCGCCGGATATGAATTTGTTACATTGTTTCATTTGGGACTACTACCTAGGGTCTGTAGGCAATGCTGCCTCTCTTCACTGTGACCTGTGAGATCTATTGTGAGTACCTGCTCTTAATCTTTTAGTCCCAAATAATCGTCAGAACCCCTGAAGAAGTCTAGGATTTTTTTTGGGTAGTGCAGTCTCTGCCGGACCACCACCTCGCAGTTGCACATAATCTGTTCCGTCGTCTCGCTGTTTTCCGAACAGAATCGGCATTTATCACAGTCCACCTGGCCCATCTTCTTCAGGTGGTACCTAAGAGATCCGTAGTCAGCACGTAAAGCCGTGATGGTGCTGAGGTTTCTTCTGTTGAGGTCCAACAGAGATTTAGCCCCGACAACAATTTCAGCAATGGTTGTCTTAGTTTTGGGGTGCACAATACGAGATTTTTTGTTCGCTTTCCCACTCTTGGAGACGAGCTCTAATATGGCTTTTGGTGAGACCAGAAAATGGCTCAGGGCCAATAAATTGAAACGCCGCGCCTTTCTTTGCAAGACCATCGACTTGGGACTACCTTAAAAATACATCTTTCACACCAGAAATAATTGCAAACACTATTGACGAATTTAAACGACAAATTGATCATTGCCAAACTATGAATGAAGCACAGTTTGAATAACTAAGGTGTAGTTTCCGCGAAAAAATCGTAATATCTCTGTTTTATCTGTTGATTGGTCAAAGTTTCACTGTTAATTTAGCTCCATTCTAAGATTTTTTTTGTATTTTTAGTAGTTTCTAAACAAATGATGTTTTCAAAATTTTCATAAGAAAGATATCAGGAAAACACTTAGACTTTTTTTTTAGATTTTAACTCTAGCTTAACCTCAACTTAAATATCTTTCATTAAACAACGAAACAACTAGAAAGACACGTTAAAGATGAATAAGAATTAAATGCTGTTTTGCAATGATAGATAACGTCTCCATGTTATAATCCTGTATAGACAGAATCAATTAAAGCAGTAAACTTTCATGCAATGTCTATTTCTGTAGCATTATATTTTACTCGATATTGCTAACTTTCTAATTGTTGATTATTTGAAAATTGCTTCTAGTATGTAATAATTTTTTTTTTGTTGCAGGTGAGTAACATTTCCTTATTCCATGCAGCTAGAAGGTAGGCAGGCACAAAGACAATTAACTAGAATCCAGTTTGTTTTCAGAGGAAATTGTATTTGCAAGACTTACTTAAATTAGATACGAGTAAATTTGATGTAAAAATAACAGTCAAGCGAACATTGTTTTAATATAGTTGTAACATTAATGAAATAATAACTATGCGGTATTCGTATTACATTATTCAAATTTCCACTCCTCCCAGATGTCTGTAAAATATAATAACAAGTTTATGTTTACAATACTCGGCCGTCTACCATAACTTAATTCCTATAATTTCTACCCTTTGCACTATTTTTAACATTTCAGTTTATTACTAGGCGTTTTCTAGTTAAAAGAAAAGAACAAGGATACGCAAACAGATACAAGTTTGCTTACTGCATACTTATCAGATAAAAGCAATTACTTTCGTACGAGTCACCTAGTTCGTAAACTGCAAATTATTCTCATCAGAAAACTTAGCGTAATGATAGCGTTCGCTTTTAAGAAATTAGTTTCTAATGAGACATCATCTATACGTAGAATGTGTATGAGATCCGTGAAATCGCGGCCTATAACCTAATGCAAACCTGTTCGAGAGTCCAGCTAATGAAACCGCGCCACTTCTGCATGTCGTTTTTTCGTTGTATTCGCAAAACGACGACGTTTTCGATCCGACATCCACCTCAATGAATAATAAACACACTGAAATATCGCTGGCTATAATTAAATGCGCCAATATGAATAATTTAACAAACCATTTACCACCATCATCTTGTGTTCATCGAGGATACGCAAATCCACTTTAAACTTTTAAGTGCATTTGTGCATAATGCAGTTGTGAGAGCAAATAAAATCACTACGGATAAAACATTCAAAGTAGGTATTTTTAGTTTAAAACAAGAGGAATATGGTTACAAATACTGCATGCTAACTTTTCTCTTGTTGAGATTAGACATGCTCTTTACTACTTGCAAGACAATCCACATTTACTCTGTATGTATTTAATATTAATTTAATAGGGGTTGTCTCAATTACAAAGATACGATTGAAAATAATTGTCAATTTTATTAATCCTTCCAATACTGGCGCTAGAAATTATTTCTGAAAATGGCAACCTATACACCGCAAAACAAATATGCTCATTGTGCTAATTCCGAAGATCGCAAATATTTATCTACACTACCTGTTCTGTTGGGTCATCATTAGCTAATTAAAAATGAGGGGGTGGAGGCTTGGGATAAAGCATTCTAAAATATTCACAACATAATACACACAATTTGCCAGGGACCATAAATAAAACTTATCTCACAATTTGATATTTATTATTGGAATTTCATTCTATTCATATTCATAATATGTATAACTTTTTTTCGAAACCATACCTTTTCTCGCTTTGTATACTCACAACTTCCAGCAGTGACGACTAAATTTGTTTTCCTTTTACGGTAACCATGGTAAGTGACTCACTACGTCAATTAGGCAGTAAGTGAATCGCTGGTATCCTAGAAGACTGTTTATTTTAATGGTGTTAAAACGAGTTGTCAATGAATGGACTTCTGACTTGTGACTGACTTGTGCTGTGTGTATTTAACAATATAACATATGTATGTAGCTAGATAGATGTAAAGTGGGTCTCTGTACATGTATATAATCGTTTGTATAAGAATTGGGTAACTTTTCTAAGATGCAGTAAACAAGTTGCATTCTCACAGAGTCTAAATGCCGGTTTCTTTTTTCAATTTGGATTCTGTTTATGTTCTGGTAAAAAAAATGTCATATTGTGTAAGCGAAGTAAATTTTATTTAATATAATTAATTTGTGGGAATTTATTTTGGCAAATATTTAGAAAGTTTATTTTTGGCTTTCATTTTGAAAATCTTTGTAAGACAGAGAGCAGCCCGAAAATTCAGGAAATTTGAAATTTTGTAGGTTATGCACCGTAGTGCAAACTTCGTCCTCCGATAGAAATATTTTCGGCTTTTAGCATAAAAAGTCTTCGTAATAAAAATGTGTACACAGGGTTATTTATGCAACTAAATCATTAGAACTTTTCGATGTAATCTGACAGTTCTAACTCGTAGTTAGTAATAATATCTAGTGTCGTTAACGAAATTATTTATTCTCTTGTTTGATGTCAATTTCGTTAATTTAAATAGCGCTATATACAGGGTGGTCAGATAAGAATGCAAAGTGTTGTATCTCTGAAACTATTCGTCGTAGAGACTTGCGGTAAAAAAATTTATTACTAACGTGGGCAAAAGAAGACCGTGGAAAATATTTTCAGAATTCCAAGATTGTCGCCAGAAGACGTAACGGACATCTTAAACTTTTAAAATGATTTTTCACTGAAATCCACCCAGTAAATGTTACCAAAAGATATATGCTTTTTAATGCTAAGCTTTACATGAGTAATTTTTGTGTAACACTTTTTGACGTGTCTATTAAAATAAAGTGGTGGGGGGTAATTCAATGTTTTTTAAATAAACAGCTGTAACTCCTAAACCACTGAACTGATTTTAACAAACTTGGTCTCATTGGAAAAAGCATTTATTGTTCCATCAAACCCATCATACCTGTGATATGTCTATTTCTTAGTGAGGTCGCTAGAGCGCGTTTTTTGATATAATAGAAAATTGCAAAATTCTCTAAAAAATTAAATGCAATAATATGACTTTTTTTCATAGAAATATAGCGAAGTGATACCTAAATAGGTTAGTGAAAACCGTATTTCGATATCTTATTCGTAGCCTGAAATATCGCAGAAAAAAGATTTACTTAAGTATATATAATTTTAAAAAGACGCTATTACACCGGTATTTATTGTTATTTATTTGTCAAGATTCAATGATAAAATTTCATAATTTAATCATTTTTAAGTAATAAAAGTAGTCTTAGTTCAAAAAATTAAAAAAGAACGTGTAGGGGCATAATAAGAAAAAAGGACTGATTTTGAAATAAAACTTAATACCTCCTTAAATGCTCGAAATGTCTTCCATCGCACTCAATGTATTGTTGGAGCCGTTCATGCGTATACATTACAGCAGTTTCAATTTCTGCTCTTGACAGGCTACGAATCGTCTCTTGTATTCATATTTTCATGTCGTCTCTCGTTGTTGGTGGAATTTGGTAAACAATATATTTCAACCGACCCCAGAAATAGAAGTCCAAACAGGTGAAGTCTAGGGATCGGGGGGCCAAGGAAATAGACTTCCTCGCCCAATCCACATGTGGTGATATCTTAGATCTAAATGTTCTCACACATTTCTCGAGAAATGTGCTGGCCATCCATCTAGTTGCAAAAACGTATTTTGCCGTAATTGCAAGGGCACATCTTCTAATAAAATAGGCAATTGGTTTACCAGAAAATCAAGAAACACGGCAAAATAAATGATCAAATAAATAAGGAAATATAACAGTTCCGTCCAGGATGCCACACCATACATCGAGACTCCAATGGCTTTGATATTGGACCTCGCGCAACCAGTGAGTATTGTTGTCAGATCAATAATGCATATTATGCAAATTAACATTTCCATCACTTCTAAAAAACATTTTAATACCTTTAAACCTTACTTGTGTGTGCAAACAACGTAAATTAAACTGCCTCTGTAAGTATAATTTGTTGACGAGTTGATTTTAGACATTTGCTTTTCCTCTATGGCCTACTCTTCATATTTTGCACTTGCATATTATATGCGTTGATAACTGTGCCCCTGCACGTTTTTCTTACAATTTTTTGAACTAAGAATGCTTTTATTATTTAAAAATTATTAAATTATGAACAATAAATACCGGTGTAATAGCGTCTTTTTAAAATTATATCCTCGTATAAGTAAATCTTTTTTCTGCGATATTTCAGGCTACGAATAAGATATCGAAATACGGTTTTCACTAGCCTATTTAAAAAGCATTGAATTACTCCCCACTACTTTATTTTAATACATACGTCGAAAAGTGTTAACATTTACTGGGTGGATTTCAGTGAAAAATCACTTTAAATGTTTAAAATGCCGGTTACGCCCCCTGGCGAGCATCTTGGAAATCCGAAAATATTTTCCACGCTCTTCTTTTTCCCACTTTAGTCATAAAATTTTTTACCGCAAGTCTCTACAACGAATAGTTTCAGAGATACGACACTTTGTATTCTTATCTGACCACACTTTACATATTTAAAAGCGCGCATGTAATTCTGCATCAAACGTATATTAAGGTAGGATAAGTAGAACTACTGGCTGTACAGCGTTAGGTTTGACTGCGTCTCAAATAGTGTTTTAATCCGAAACTTATGTTAAGATATCTATAATCAGTTGGTTTAACAACTTTTTTGTGCAAGTTGAAACTGATAAGAATTTTGAGTATCAAATCAATTGCGCGATCTCTAGTGAAGTGAAGGGATCAAAGTCGAGGCGCCACTGTACAAATTATTAGGGTGTACATACAAAATAAAGAGTCAAAGAAAGAGGAAAACAGTAGATAAAATTTAACAATGTTTATTATAAAAATTTAAAAACAATTTAGGTCATATTTTGACAATAAATACTTTTAAGGTACTAGCAGTTTTCAAATTAGCAATTCATGATGAGGAAAAGGAAGCAACGAGCAACTTAACATTTTTACTTACGAGTTAGTAGTCCTGTAACTCGATTATCCTCCTGTGTAACAGTACCGAGGTGGATCCTCGCAAAAGGCGTCTAGTGGTGGCTGTCCTGGCACCCCTTCTTTTGGAAGCTGTCAACACGGAAGGAAACAAATTATAATTACAAAGACAACATGGTTATCACTAAAAATTTAATAGACTCTGTATAGTCAAGTAAAATTAACAAAAGACCTGTTTTTAAACACTGCAAAAAACTTCTTAAATATTATTAGCAAAAAAAGCAATGATAGTAAAGTATGGTATTAAATTCAGATAATGTAGAAAACATTACCTTGAAGTAAAAAAAAACTATATATCAAATTAAAAAACCAATGGATGTTTCTAAAACTAAACGGTATCGTTTAAATAATTTTTTGGGCAACCGGCCGCGAAGTTGTCAATTCGCGTACGCAAACCAGTCCGCGAAATGCAATTTCGCGGACGCTGCCCATAGCAGCGGCCGTAAAAGTAAATAAACAAATTAACACATATTTGACATATTTCATCATTTATTGTCAATAAAACAGAGTATTTTGTGTATTTATTACAAACCTTTCGGATACATATTAATATTAATTGTGCAATTTGTATTATTAGTAATATTTACACCAGAAGCAGTAAAATCTAAATTTTTATTTGAATTATAATTTGAAACCGTAGCAGTGATTTCATTTTGATTGTAAATACATTGTGATGAAGTACCGGATATTGAATTAGCAATTTTATTTTTATTTTCTATAGAATCTTCAACATACGATTCGGCCACAGTAGCAGATTTCCAGCCACCGTGGCGCTTAAGAACTGATATTGTAGCACCACTGTTAGCAAGGAGAGTAGCAGAGCTCCTCCTAAAACAATGGCCTGTATATTGCTCACTGTTCGGCAACCCCAAATAATTTGCTATCAAACACGGTATTTTCCCTATGCTATGTACCCCAATAACTTGTGCATAGCATCTTCCTTGCTTGTATCTCAAAAACAGCCTATGACAGGTAACATATTTCGGACGAAGAGCAATATATTTGTGATAAAGTCTTATGTAATCTGGATTTGTGATTGTAAAAGTGCGGTTTATGTCCGTCTTTGTATCAGGAACAGTAATTATAAGAATATTGCTGGTGTCTTGAATGTTGTCAACGGTTATTTTTGTTAACTCGTCACGTCTCATGGCACCTGATACGCCCATAATTAAAACTACCTGTAAAACTAATAGTAAATTAAGCAATTTATAAGAGAACTTGTTTATATCTTTGTACCTTCCACAGTAAATACTTTTCATCCTCAGCATTTTCCAAAAATAATTTAATCTGCTCCATTGTTAACACTTTAGACTTTTTGGCTTTATAGCCTACTGCTTTTTTCTTCAAAAAGGAATTAATTTAAAAAATGTCCTTATATCAATCTGTTCCTTTATATTCAGCATGCTTTTAAGCATGGAGTACAAACTCCATAAGCTGGAACTTTTTAGGGCCGCCGATTTTTGCATAAAATATGCCAATAGCACGTTTTCGCTCACAGTTTTGACCTTCTTAGCGTTGCACCAGACCTTAAAATCGTTGTAACATTTTTCGTATTGCCTCTTCGATCTTTCGGGTATTAAGTTAGAAACTGCGAAATTGGCAGCACTTTTTATATCCGGAGGAGTTCCAGATATAGAAATATTATCACTTTCAGAAGTTTCAGACATTTTACGACTTATTTTGACAACTATTAAGTATTTGTATTTTATTCTAGTCGTGTCATTTCTATGGCAACGCATATAAAGTAAGTCACTTTGAAATTGGCAATAAAAATATTCCGATGTGTGTAAATTTATATAAAACAGTTTGAACGATTTTGGAACGATTTGCACGGTTGCCCAAAAAATGTTGTGTATATCTCGTCCGCGAAAACCTTTAACGTACTCGAGATTGTCCTGCCTCGGCCGCAAGCGGCCTCGGCGACAATTTCTCTCTGCGTACGTTAAAGTGTGTTTTCGCGGCCTTGATATACAAATAACTATATATATTATATGAATAAACAAAAAAGTAACCTGTAGACCATATTAAATTATAGGTCCTAATTCTAAAATGTTACAAGGTGAAAGCAGACTAAATAATTTAAGTTTCTAAAGACAATTCACTAAAGTGAAACCGATGCAGCAATCAAGTGCATGTGTCTAATGCGTAAAAAAGAAATTAAAATTCGAAAACTTGAACAAACGTGATCTTCAGCACAGAAAAAATCCTGCCTAATTACTACCTATTTAGCCATTCAAGCTATTAGAGCAATGAAATCAGTACTAATAAACCTGTACAAAGTTTGATTGCACATAATTCGCTCGTAAATATGTGTCTGTCGCTAGTGGCCCAAAAGAAAAGAGAGCCATCGGAACTGGGAGATTTCCGAAAAGGTGCTTAGCCCGTTAAATCGTACATGCGCGATAAATGTTATACATATGTGGGCGTTCAAAAGTAACTAGAACGTCCTTTTTTTTAATAGCAACATGGGTCATGTGATATATCATTCAGCATCTAGATAACAATAATAGTAGCAGGTAAAAAGTTATGTGCGAATTGTATGAGTATAAGTAGCTCTCTGTATAAGTAGCTCTAAATTGTCGTTATTATGAACTCTAAGTGAATTAGTGGTATTTTTGTCTAGTCTAAAAACAAAGATCCCGGAACACCAGCTGAAATTACATTTTATACGGCAGACAATTCCACAGACAACATTTTTAGTAGTATGTAGAAGATAAGCCATTTTAAGAATTCTATCACGTTATTCTGAGAAATTACTCGTCGACCAATATTCTTACAGCTAATTCTATGCGGCATACACTCTTTCGTAGTAATCGTTCAGTTTTCATTTTTACTGAAATCATAAGTTTCAACTAGCATTGAACGTGTATATCGAACGCATATGTATGTAGATGTAAGATGCATTTGCATGTCAATATTTCTCAATCCTCCCATTTCCGTTATGTCTAGATTAAATTGGCTGCCAGCTAAGGTAACGCGAACGCTTTCCCATGCTTTCACGCAAATCTAATTTACTTTATCTTCCAAAACCATTTTAAATTTCTGCTTACCACCCACTGATAGAAGGGAGAATACATAGCATAAAAGGCATACGAAATGATTGTATAAAAAACAAGAAATTGGCCTTTTCACCTTTTAATACAAACAAAGCTTTAGAGTTTACATTTTTATCTAGTAAAAAAAATGAAAACGCGAAACTTGTCTTTAATGTGTTTAAAATGTCCGAACATACTACTGTATAATATGTAATAATCTTCGATAACTTTACGCAAATCAAATTGGAATGTCAAACAAAATTATCTCCCATCTAGGTAATAAAATACTTTCTTATCTCCTCCTGTTGCAATTAATATATAAGAAGCAGCAATTAAATATTTTAATTAAGAAGCGGAACGCCGCAGAAAGCTGCATTACCTCCTCCTTACGGCTACTCATAAAGGAAAAATGACTGTGATCTTTATCTTGATATTACCTCCGCAAACAATAATTACAAAAGTTGCATACATTACATTCTTTGGAGGATTATATATCCCGTGTATTCGTACTCCAGCGTGGAGTTTACTGGGTACATTTAATACATTAGTTTAATTGTGCTTTCTCGTTATTAATAATTTTAAACAGGTTAATTAAAACGAGTAGATTGAGATGGAAGATACCACTACTATGTTTTTATCAATTCTGTCACTTTCAAATGCTATTCATTAAAATAATATGTAGTATGCCCGATCTGTTTATCAGCGTAAGTAGCTATTTGCAAATATGTCTTCACGGCATTCATTTTTTATTTCAGTTTTTTTTGAGAATGTTGATCGAATGAATGGCATACTATAAAAACAATTATAACCATGGATATGCTGCAGAATTATCGCGGGAATGATTATGAACGTTTTCTTTACTCTTGGGGGTAAATTTAAATTACATTAGTGTTTTACTACCTTCTTTAGCACAATTTTTACCATAGTAATTACTCAACTTTATAAAATTGTTGTTGAGGTAATGGAATTGTCCTATTTTCTTAGCTATGACGCCGTTTTGAACCCCTGCCTCGTTGAAACATTTTAGTTTTATTTGAACTACTATAGAAATTTTATTCAGTGTACAACTATGATGAAATAGATGGAACGACAGCCCATGCATATACAGCTATTCCCAATAAGAATTGTATGAATTAGCTGTCGAAAACACAATGAATTTATTTTGCATTTTACTCGACCACTACCATGTCTAGGTTTTCAACAAAACAAAACAAAATTAAGTGCCTGTTGTACTAAGTTGTAGTTGTGTCAGGTAGTAATACGTTTACTGTACGCTTATTTAAAATTCAATTACACAGATTAATTTCGAAAGACAAAACAATAAATCCATCACCGTCTGCATTTTATAGTTGCAATTTTACCTAATCAATTCAAGCACCAAGTACCTCCCTTTCTAATTATTTCATTAGCCGCTAGCGAACGCATAAGAGTTTCTTGAACTTGTTCAGAGAGGATGAATAGCATACGGTATACACTATAAATAATGCACACATTACTTACGGACAGATATATACATACATACACATGTATGAAGAGAGAAAAAAGATCTTATCTGTTCAGCTTAAATAACGAAACACACTGCGAAGTACGCGAAGGTAATATCGATCAAACTGGATTATTCGCGAAGAAAAATTGCCCTCTATCTCGCTTCCACGATACCGTGTCTTGGCCTGTCGCGCTATTCGTGCCCTTCCCTATTCTTCGAGACTATTCCTCGAGGAAATACGCAGGAATATTTGCATAAGATGAATGTCGTACGCGAACGCGACATCTACAACGTAAACAACATGTACTGTCTATTATTATGAGCCCCTGACTGACAACGACCCACGTATAATGCGTTTATGCTCGTATGAATTGTAACAAAAAGAACAAAGGTAGAATTAAAATACGTGTGTACGACGGCTTGTCTGGAAAAAATACGGTGATCACCAAGCAGGTATATACTACGTTCTATATTGTACCTTCTAAAGTTATTATCTCGTATACGACCAACAGAAGTCGTAAGTATTTGCTTAATTTTTCTTTTAAAAAACCTCCTCATTCACCGTTTGCTCTCAGAAAATATCGTACTAGTTATCTTACTAGAAAGCATATACAGGGTGGTTCATTAATTATGGGAAATATTTTAACTGGTGATACTACGTATCAAATAATGACCATTGACCAAAAATAGCCTTATTCAAAATCATACCGTTTTCGAGATGAAGGTCTTCAAAGTTCCAGAAAAAAAAATCGTTTTTCCATATGTTGTTTACATAGGAAGTATTGAAGAACAATCGAAAAATTGTGCTAAGTTGACAATTCCGCCAGTGACGTAGAATTTGAGTGTTGGCCTATCCGGTTTTTTTGCTGTTTAAATTATTTTTAACCACAAATCTCTCCGAACTTTCTCGTTTTTCACGAAAACCCAGCATAATATAAAGTTTCTACAAGAGGACCTTATTTTACGCATTTTAACTGGTCTATTAGGTGATGCTAATTTCGTACTCAAAAAACAAAAAAGTTCTATTGATGTTAACATAAGGGGATATTTTTTCTCTTTGCTGTAATGTTGCTAATTTCGAAAAATTGCGCTATAAGAAGCACCTAGTAATACTAAACCACCATGCCAAATTTTATTTTCATCGTACAAGTAGATTAGTTTAAAGATGAAAAAAGCGATTTTTTTCTGGAACTTTGAAGACCTTCATCTGCGATTTTGAATAAGGGTATTTTTGGTCAATGTATACATTTCGTTATCTAATTATAATCGAACATAAATGTCACAACGAACAGTTTGCCAATGATGTTCTGCATTAATTTAGACCAATCTCATATGTTTTTCAGGAAAGCATATTTGGGCCGGCTTCCTTATCACGATAAATAATATCAGTTGCTATGATTTAAAAAATGCAGTCCAAAATACAAGCACACTAATTTCATTGTTTTTTTCGGAGAAAATTGATCTGAATTTGGATGGATAAAGATAGTAATTGCTGAGCAAATATGGAAAAACAACTTGTAATTACTCACGGCCTCGATAAATACAAAAACCTTAATTATCTAATTCTTTTGTTCTATAGAATAATTCTAAAATTACAGTAAATTGTAATCTATAATCCTAACACAAATCTATTCTATGTGTATCAAAAATTAAACATGCATTCATGGATAATTGAATTGATTGCATAGTGGAATTATCTTTGCATAAGTTGGTGTTTACAACGTTTTACAGAAACTGTGGTTATAACAAGAACAACTTTAGTTATCAGTAACTAATTTTTATTTTTTGAATTGATATACATGGTGGAAAAAACTTGTAAATTCAAGATTAAGCCATACAATAGTGGCAGATATTAGATAAATATATATATGTATCAGAAATTTCGGTAATAATTGTTGATTTTAAAGAAATATTTCGTTGTTCTTACTTGTACATAAGTGCAATCTTTGATTTTAGCGGCATTTTAATGAAACTTCTTCGCTTATTATCAAATTGCGACATCTGATGAAGACAAAAAATTAATAAAGGAAGCAGGTTTATTAAATATACAGAATGTTCCTCGAGACAGTTACACAACCTAAAAGTACGTTTGAACAAAAACTAAATATACGCTTTAGACTTTTAGACCAATTCCATTATGTTCTCGATTATCATTTAATTATTGAACTGTATTTTTCCAAACACATCGTATAGCATCTTGGTTAACTTTCTAGAACCAACATTTTACTGGGCAATGCATATTAACAGAAGGCCATTGTACTATGCCATTTTTGCCATTGGATTTATTATTTTCAGGTTGCCTTAAGACTCGTGTATATGATAACAATAAGCCAAATTAGCGAAAACAATTGATCGAAAGTCGTAACAGTAACTAACATAACATTTTAAAAGTAAAATTATACTGCAGAATGGTTAGTAAAATCGCCCAAATTTAGCTAAGCTAAATTACTTCAACAAAAAGAAAAGCAAAACCACGGTATATAAAAGAATAATTGGGTACATTTTAAATAGAACGAAAAAAAAAATGCTTCAAAAGCATATTTAAATGATCCAAATAATTCAAAATCACAACATTGATTATTTTTCCGCTGTAATATCCGGTAATAAATAGATGTGCTATTCACTCGGATTAATTAATATTGTCCCTTACTAATTAATATTGCCAGATTTCTTGCGACAAACAAAAATAGTTCGATAAACATTTATCAATTTGTTTCTTCCCGATATACCTACAACCCGTAATTTTTTTATGTTTCTTCGAGTAATATCTAAAAACCGATTTGCCATATTTCAATGACATACTTGCAATTTATTGATTTCAATTAAATAACCGTAATATAATTTTTGCGCTCTTCATTTTTTTTTACCGAACGTTGGCTCGCATGTGGACGTCTGATAACGTTTCAAAACTTTGCCAAATGTTCTTTGTAGTGACAAATGAATTGAAATTTGCAAAACATTTCTTGTATTTTAATATAAAAAAAACGATTTAACACTCTGGTTCTTGGTAACGAAATATTTTCGAACAAATTCCGGAATATTGAATTATTTTTAACAGAATCGGACGTTAAATTTTCGTGAAATAATAATCGATTGCTGGGTGTTTTTTTTTCCTCAAATTGTCTCCCAGGTTCGTAACAAAACTAATTAAAATAATCTATAGTAATTTATTTAATTGAAATGTCATTTAGAAAAGTACAAAATTAGAAAACAATATCACACAGCATGAGGCCTTTCTAAAATCGTTAACTCTAAGCTAACGGCAGCACAAAATTGGCCGAACGCCGAACACAATCTTTCACGGTAGAATCTTCATTAAAAAATACAAAAAGTCTCATAGACATTGAATTAAATAATAATACTTATACCATGACAAAATAAAAAATGAGCATTTGAATTGAATTACATAAACGTTGTATTAAATTTAAAAAATAGAATGAGAAAAACAATAGTAAAAAAAAAACAAAAACTAAAACAAGCCTGTGATATCCAGTGACGTACGGATCCCAGTTTTGGCGGAGTTGGTTAAGGTGTTGAAGTTGAGGACCAACGATATTAGCAAAAACATTCTTGTTATTAGATCCTCATTGGCATACATATATGCTCTTTACTGAAATAATCGTCTATAATACCACTGTTACCGGTACTCTAAAAAAGACGAAAAATAGAATCCCACCTTGTGGATGAAGGGTGCACCCTTCTCAACTATTCCTACATTTTAATATCACCACGAACAGCATTGGAACAAAAATATCCGCACACGACGTAATTTTCGAAACTTTTTAAATTAAGGCTTTACACGTACTGACGTCCCAACTATCTGATAAATGCAATTAAACGACGTTTTCCAAAAAAAAAATGAACGGAGCTTTCTTTCTGCGATACGATATTAATATCAGCATTCTTGATATCAACTAGACAACTGCGAAAGATTGGGCTAATAACAGACGCAGCAAAATAAGCAATGGATATCTCTGTAATAAGAAATGGAACATTCGTAAGAAAAAGAAGAAATAGGAATCAGATATTAAATGACGTCATGTCCAAGCCTTAGGATGATGATATCTGAATAGTAGCATATTACTGGCCGAGCTTTTCCAAGAATTTGCTAAAAACTAATTACCACCATATCAGCTTTTCGTTTTGATTTGCGATAATAATGTTTGAGTCGTTGGTCTGATCAGCTCTTGGTAATGTTTCAACCATTACGATCACGTCAATTCCTTTCAAATTTCACTGAAAAGTTAAAACTATTATTTTTAGGATTATAGCTGTAACAATCCTGAGGTAGCTTTTCCTACTACGACACCTGCGAAACTATTACAAGATCACAAAATTCATGTACATACAATTTTTGTTATGATATTTTTTCCACAACCATAGGTGTGTTGTAGTAAAGCATCAAAGTAGTATAAGTCTACTTCAGCACGAACAACTTTGTTAAACGTGCTTAAGTAATTTTTTAGTAAAAAAAAATCCGACCCGGCAATGTAGTTAAAAATCAAATCGGAGATCATCAATCGATGAAACTATGCTTGATAAGAAGTGCCAAGATACAATTAGGAGCTAGTTTATAAACGAAGTTTAAAAATACATGCAGAATTAATGATTATATCTTTAAAAGAAATGTTTATTTACATTTCTTCAAGATTTTCATCGCTCACATGTCGAAATTTTGTAAATTTTAGAAGAATTTATGTAGTTCGAATAGAGAATATGTTGGCAGCTTTACGACCGAGATTGAAAGATTAAAAAAAACTGCTAATGATTAAGTAAGGTCGTTTTAAATTTGTGCACAAAGGCTATTGTTATCACTTGACACTGTGTGTCGGTAAATATAATAAAACACCTGAAAAAATTCCACTATAACTTATATCATCCAAAACTGATTGTTGTTGCAATACTTCTTTCAAATTCATAAAATAATAACTTTGTTTTTATAAAAAATTATTAAAATTGTTATTAAGCCTTATTTTATTACGAAAGTTTAAATCATTATATTGAATATACAAGCACATTTTACCGCTTGCGTGTTAGAGCATACATCAACCGACTTAATACAAATTAATTGTGCACTTTATTGGGGTTAATTTCCTGAACACCCGCAGAAGTCCTTCAAGTACTAGTACGACACATCAACAATATCGTGTTATCAACGTGTTGTCGGGTAATCTCTTCGGGAATATGGTTTTTCGGGTAAACAAGTCTTTGCTCTTATCAAAAGGGATGCAGATTATCGCCTTAACCGGGTCGTACTCGTGCCGCTTCGTTTCGACAACCTCATACGGATATGCGATAACTGTTCTGTCACACAACATGCTATATGCCACATGCATTACAGCGTATACAATACGGATACGATGTATACAACGCGGGTGAAGATTTCTATGTATACCACAATCTTATCATAGCCTATCCCTCTTCTAACAATGTACACATTCAAAGCCGGGGTCGCATCGTGTACACCGACACTGTCAACAAGGCATTAAGTTCACACGTTATAAATTATGTGAACACAGTAGATGGTAACGGGTTTTATAATCGGATGTGTGCTCAACGGTTAATACAAAAGTAGGACTGTATGTTTCTTTTAGTTTTTTTGGTTGTTTTTCTAGCATCGTGCATGCGGTTTTATTTAGGAAAGGTTCTTCTTAGAAACAGTGACGATAAGATTACGTAATATGCGAATTTCAAAGCAGCGGTTTTGCTGTTTTGTTTTTGCAGTCCAGACGTTTTCTGATATTTTATTTTTGTTAATTACTTATATTTTACATAAAAAATAACTTGTATCTAAAATGTAAGATGTATGGATTGGACTTTTTAAATTCTAAAATATTTTCAAAAATTGGCTATCACGTCAGGTTTCTGATAAATGTTATTTTTTTATACATATATGTATTAAATGTACTGTATGTCTAAAGATATTGTTTTATGAGTAAGTTATAAGAACCCATCACGTTATTATCATGCTAACTGGCATGTCTGAACAGGATTTAACATGTTTGGGCTTCATTTGTTCGTCATAGTCGTGTTAAACCACTTCCTTTTTTCTCTAGAACCAATCAAATCAAGGAATTAATAGATCTCTGCATATGTGAGTATATATAAGACCCTACAGACACGTTATTCGACTCAAATTGACTCAATGTATGGTAGTAACATTAGTTAAATGTTTTTGAATTCGCAATGTCCCATAGGTGTGTAAACAATCCTAACAGTTTTTGTTATGTATGTGGAGAATTCACCGTTCAACAGCATAGGCGAAATATTACACCGTTAATAGAAAAATCGTATAACCTTTTTTTAAATTAAAAATTACAAATTAAGACAAGCTGTGAACCCCTCACAATGTCTGTGCACGATGTGCTGTTACTTTGAGGAGCTGGAGGTAAGAGCATAGCTATGCCATTTAGTAGGCCTATGATTTGGCGAGAACAAAACGATCATTCGACAGACTGCTACTTTTGCTGTACAAAGACCTTCGGGTTTTCCAGTAAAAATAAGGATAAAATTACCTATCCTAATTTACCTTCTGCCACTCGTCCAGTTCCTCATTCGGAAGCTTTGCCAGTACCAAGTCCTATGGATGTTTCGAACCAAGAACATGTTGAAACCGAGATAGAAGAATACATTTCAGAGTTGTCAGACACAGATGAAGAATATTTGCCATCTCAAAAGGACACGCCTCGTTTAATAAATCAATTGGAATTAAATAACTTAGTTCGAGATCTCAATTTATCAAAAACTCAGGCAGAAATATTAGGATCAAGACTGCAAGGATGGAAGTTGTTAGCTCCGGGTACGTGTACATATTGTATATCTGTATATCGAAATCGCCAGAAAGGTCTTTCATTTTGCAAAAATGTTGACGGTTTAATACGAGAATTAGGTTACAACCATCAACCGGAAGAATGGCGTCTTTTTATAGATGCTTCTAAATTGAGTTTGAAAGCTGTTCTTCTACATATAGGAAACATCTACCCCTCCATTCCTGTTGGTCATGCCATGCACATAAAGGAAACATATGATAATATGACACGTCTCCTTGATAAAATCAGTTACAAAACCTATAAATGGTACATCAGTGCTGATCTCAGTAGTTACAATTCTACTTGGTCTACAACTTGGATTCACAAAGTATTGCTGTTTCCTTTGTGAATGGGATAGTCGAGCAAGAAATTTGCACTATACTGTTAAGCATGGCCAACCAGAATACAATATACTCATGGAGAAAAGAACGTAGTCCATACCTAATTCGTTCGTGGAGCCTCATGAAATGCTTTTACCGCCATTACACAGAAAATTCGGTCGGATGAAGAATTTTGTCAATGCATTGGACAAAGAGGAACCAGGATTTCGATACCAAACAAAAATTTCCTAATATATCTGAGGCAAAACTTAAAGAGGGGATTTTTATAGGACCCCAGATTAATCTGTTACAACAGGATCGAGAATTTGACGTACTCTTGAGCGATCTTAGATGACCATCACGAGCCTTCTTGACGTCTACAGAACGCCTATGGGCTATATTTCTAAGCGAAGATTATCTAATGTTAGTGCTGCTGATGTTCTAGATGAACATCGCTTTCAAACACAGTTCCAATATGCATTATTTGATTTTTTTTACAATATTCGTTATCAGTATGGAATTGGGTCTTTCTACAATTAACTGAATCAACAGATATATCAGCAGAAACGAGTTAGGAGTTATGGTGAGTGTGGTACTTAATAACTTCACTGCAAACGAAATTCTACTGAAAATATTACACGTGAAAAGATGAACAGACGGTGAACATATTGATAATACATTTTATTTGCGTCTATATACCCACAAGTTAAAACATCTTTATCCGTCGAGCAGCATGGTTTTGTTCGTCAGCGTTCAACCATCACTAACTTAGTCACCTTGACCCAATTTTTGTCAGAGCAATTAGATATGAATACTCAGGTGGATGTAATATACACTGACTTTTCAAAGGCATTCGACAGAGTAGATCATGCGTTGCTGCTTGGAAAACTTGAACTTATGGGTTTCTCTCCTGCTGTTGTTTCCTTATTTTCATCATACCTCTCAAACAGACAGCAATTCGTGGTATACAGAGGACATAGGTCCAGATGTTTCACATCTAAATCTGGAATTCCACAGGGGAGCAATCTCGGACCTCTTTTGTTCCTATTATTCATCAATGACGTGTGTGAGCAGCTGGATTGTCGGAAGTTGTTGTTTGCAGACGATTTAAAACTATATACAGCTGTTAATGACATTCATGATTGCATCTCGTTGCAGCAACAACTTGATAGATTGAACACATGGTGCCTCAACAACAACCTGGAACTAAACATATCTAAATGCAAAGTACTGACTTTCACTAGGAAAACGAGCAGTATTACCTATAATTATACTATAAATAATCTATCTCTTGATAGATGTCAATCAATAACTGATCTAGGAGTTAATTTTGATGCGAAGTTATCATTTAACGAACATATATCGAATATTACTAGTTCCGCGTTGCGAACTCTAGGTTTTATTATAAGAGCCACTCAACAATTCTCTTTAGTTGAAAGTATAATAGCAATCTACTACGCTTTTGTGCGGTCCAAACTTGAATATGCCTCAATAATATGGTCACCGTTATATAAGACTAATGTACATTTACTAGAAAGTGTTCAAAGGCGATTCTTAAAATACCTGTATTATAAACAAAACCATATTTATCCGCAACAAGGCTTCAGTCATGTTCGATTACTTGAAACATTTAATATGGATACTTTGGAGCTGCGAAGACACCAGGCTGACATTAGATTTCTATATAAACTTCTTAATAATTGTATTGATGCTCCCGATTTGCTTAATCAAATCAATTTTATGGTACCTGTAGTTTTTTTACGCGAAAGGCTAATACGTTCTATTGTAATGCTGCTAGAACAAATTTGGGATTAAAATCCCTTTGCATAGACTCTGCTCATATTTCAATTCTATTGCTGAACCGGAAACTGATATTCATTTTACCGCTTTGTCGACACTTTTGCGCAGTTGTACCACTCACTACCATTATTTGTAGAGCTGATGTTATTTGGTTAGATTTAGGTTAGATAGGTTAGGTTGTTCTTTTTTTGTATCTCTGTTCTCTCATTAGATAATTTGTACTTTGTCCTGTAATTAGATGTTAGTCTGTTGGGCAAATATACTATTATTATTATTATTTTATTTATTATTTTAACGGGTCGATGGCCGCAGTGGTTAGGCGGCTGACTATTGTTGTGAGAGGACGATAGGTGCCGGGGTTCAATTCTCTGGAGGGACGGTGACATTTTTTCAGAGAGTTTAATCCCGGATCGACTTGCCATTCGCTGTTGGGAGCAAAGTGATTAACAGCGCGGCATCATAAAAGGCGATATGATGCTGTCACAAAGCCATTGAACACAACATACACACACAAAAACTACACCGCGAGAGTTGCAGTGATAGCCAGACAAGCGATACAGTTTACGGAGTCACTGCAACTAAGCACCCACCACATAAAAAAAAAAAAAAAAATTATTATTATTAATATATTCGAAACCTACGTCATCAATAGATATGCCTTTGCGTATGCTATCTATGATAGTCCTCTACAATAAAGATCCTTAGTTTTTAAACTTAAAGTCCTATCACAGTGCTATTTGTATTGTAAAATACTGCTTTTTGGGTACGTTATGAACATAGTTGCAAAAATACTTAACACTATTCGAGCAGCCCGTTTGCAGCACCAACTTCTCCGGACTCTATTAGTAGATATTGAAGATAAAGAGCCTGGTCTCATCTTAAATACTGAAGTAGGTTGTCTCAATAAAGGTAAAGTAAAAATGTGAATTCTTTTAAACTTAAAACTGAAGGAAACAGAAAAATATGTCTCTAAAATGATATATTATATATTATATCATTAACTCTCCTATAAAGCAAATCTGTAGACGTAATCTGTAAATTTCCCAAATATGATTTATCTTGTCTTCGTATGTTCAGCATCATCAGGTACCCAAAAAACAAGTTGAAAATAGATTTAGCAGTTAACTGTCATAGAGGCAATGGTTTTTCTATCAATCATTTTATTAGCCAAATAGATATAATAGAAATATCGGCATACACTGGTGAGCTTATTCAAATTAGACCTGAAGAATATGAGTTAGAAATCTTGGATCGGCAATATTACACCCTACTAAAATGTTATCTGTATGGGATCAGAACTTCTACAGTTTAGTAGATAAAGGAAAGCATCCGTAGTTCAAACGGGCAGCATGCAAGGTAGACTTTTTTTTCGGTTCCACGTATGCCCCTTTGCGCATTACTATTTTCAGCCATGTGTATCATAAAATTAGAATATAAATCTCGACTAGACTTGATATAAAGTCATTCTTCTATCTATTACATTATTTTAATTAGGAACTTAAAAAATGATTTCCGCACGTTTGAAATGTAAAGAATTACAGTTAGTATTAAATATTCCTAATTGCGGTAACGATAGATATATGATCTTGGTCAAAATTGTGGAATTATTTGTAATATATTTCGACAATTTTCGTACTTTCTTTAACGGTAATAAATTGTACTATGAAATTCGTAGATGTCTGGATGACGTTGGTCAAATATATCTAAGTACATCGCAAATTCTATTGACTATTCAATAATTTTTAAAGTATTCGAGGAAGCTTCGAAATAGATACATAGCTTAACAATTACGATTCACCACCTACAGTACAAAACATCAATTTATTAGCATGTTTTATCTTCTTAAAGATCCATTTAACATTACGTTTATAATATTGACTTTTAGAATTCCTCGCACGCATACATAAAATTCTTGTCTATAACGAATCCGTTGCGCGTTTAGAAAACAATAAGGCCGTTTAGGATACACCTCATAAACGGGGACGCGTCAGCGTCACAACTCATAAAATTTAAAATGTTTGCGCTAGCCGATCTTAAAAGCGGTAATTGTATACAGAGCAGTGCGCTTGAACGTGTTTAGTACGCGACGTATGTGTGTACAAGCGTTTGTGTATTCCTTTTATGCTTCACGTTGTGCAGTACAAACATGGAAGAACGAAGAAAGTTGTTTGTTTGTAACTGTCTCAGGCCGTTAAAAAGTCGTTAAATCGGACTACTACCCTCCAAATAATATCGTCATTCACACGAATATACATATATAGGTATCTACGATGGACATTTATTAATGATAAGGCAAACAGTTTTGAATGCCTGTGCAAGATAGCGATATATAAAGCTGAAATTGGAATTGAATTACGTGGACTTATTTGTTCGTAACCGTTAATCTAAACATATAAAATGTTTGATGACAGTTACAGTGAGAGAAATTCGTTTAACAGTAGCCGTATAATTGCGTTTAATAAATAAAGAAGTGATGTGTGCATATTGTAATTGATATTTGATCGTCGTTTATGGTGGTATTTCCTTTACCAAATTAAAAATAAGTACCCAAAACAACTTCGATTCAGAAAAAGTGTAGTGGATGGAACATTACTAATTCTAAACCTATTTCAGTACCAATACTATTTAGAAAAATATTTATGCGATGATGATTGTTCACCCTACTAATAATAAACTAGTTTCACCAAGCCAAGTTGGTTTTGTCCTGAGTCTGTCTACTAATCATACTATTTATAATGTCCTAAGTAGAACATATGAGGATATAGATGGTAAGAACGTTGTCACTGGCTTATTTTTAAACTTGTCAAAGCTTTTGGGGCTGACATACAATCTGCTTTACTTGTACTTGTCGGAAAGAGTAACAAAAGTGACTTTGGAAGGTGAACAAGAATAACGTTAGTATAAGACGTTTCCATGTTAGTTTTGGTATAAAAATAACGGACTGCTTTTAAGTGCAGATAAAACGGCATTATTTCACTTTAAAACAAAATCAAATAGTAACGGTAATCTATATGGTACAGTGGATGGTACAACTATTTCGGAAACGGATACGATTAAGTTCCTGGAAGCTGTCTGTGGACTCAGGACTAAAGTTTGAAAGAGCATTGTTCTAGATTACAAAGGAAATTGATTACGGCATTATATCAGATGAGGTATCCCCGTGCTAAAGGTACAATCTATCAACTCTCTGACAGTTTTACATTCACAACAAATATTGACAATCCATGCACAATATCTATATCTATATAGCTTAGCCTGTTTATTTGTTCAGTATTGTTTATTATGATAGCGGATTATTCATCTTAGAAGGTAGTGACGATCATTTTGTTTGAAGAGTTGCGTTTATTATAAGGCGACTGTATTTTTTAACATAGCGTTGATAGTAAATATTCGTAACGTGGATTTTGATAAGGTTGAACTTTAACGGCGAATTAAATTGTGACGTAATATGCCCTTGATGTCATCATCAGTATCACTAATAAAAGAAACAATTTCACCTCTACCTCTGAAACGATGTCAAGATTTCACCTAAAAGATATTATCTGTATGGTTTCAGAGAGATGTCAAATGCAATACTGGAAAAACGTCGATGATTCTTTTGTTCTCAAGCGCACCTGAGTTAAAAGCAAACCGAACAGCGTTTAACCGATAACAATTACGACGTTACAGCCAGATCTTAAGAACTTCGGGTGGTTTGAGTAGAAATGTAAAGTATCATGCAAAATCTTGCATTTTTTCGAAAGTGTTTGTATTAAAGTTTTAATGACAAGTAGTGTAGTTGTTGTTTATAACAATAGGACTTGCAAAACATTTTATATTTAACTTTCGTTTTGTTGGTCTTTACATGAAGTTTCTTTCAGTGGGATTAAGTACTCTGCAATTGATAAATATTATATGATGGCATCAGCCTATTCAACAGGCTTCTAAATTGTCTTCTGGTTCTCACTGTATACCTTTTTGTATTTCTTCTTGGCATCGCTGATCCATGTCTGTTCCATTTCGATGGTCTATTTATTTCTAATGTGATCAATTTTAGATATTATTGTATAAAGCTACAATAGAAACGAAATATCACTAAATTCTAACAAGAGCTACAATATAACATTCACTCACAACACTATTTGGTTCGCATGTTCATGTTTCTAATTAGAACACTTGAGGTTCAAATTCACGACGTAAATTAACAGAGGCAAACTGTTACAGAGTTTGTAACTTCAAACTTATATATAGTTTAAGATTAATATTTTCTCTAAGTGAACATTAATTTCAACGTTTTACGATAATCCAATATTAACAGCGCAGCGAGAAGTGACATTAAATGTAAATTCACTAATCTCAAATATTTAAACTATGTACTTATTTAAAAAAAATTAAGATTAAGTTGTACGCATTGTCAGATAAAGTATATCATTTCACTTCTATCATAAGCATATACCCTCAAGTTTTTACCTGGACCCTCAGATAAGTTAATACTTTTTTTTTTCTAGAAAAAGAAACAAGCATAAGACGACACTAATATAAGAATTTGTAAATCGAGAAAGATAATTTCGCGCTCTCGATATGCATTTATATGCGAGTTGCATTAATGTGTTCCATTCCTATAAATTCACGGCATAAACCACCTTTGAGAATTAACATATTCTGACAGCGCAGTTCCATAAAGGAAACTGTATTAACATAGGGGGGACTTCAGTATTTTAGCATGTCATTTGCATTTCAATGCCGGCAGACTGTACGTCGAGCCAACGTGGATGATGAACAGTAATACAGAATGATGGACGCGAATCCATTGTCTAAATGAGGTGATGTGATGTATTACAATATTAAAGGGTATTGATTGTGTATGTTACAAAACAGTGCATCAATGGGCCATTCAACTCTGTTCGTTTGTAGTAAATTCAAAAGGGTTATTTAAATACTGATCTCGTTCTGCGATGGTTTCACAATTGAAGTTACAATTATGTATGTCTCGGATCTAGTTACCATTCGTATCTTTAACATTCTAACACAAGTTTTTATAGTTGGAATCAGTAAAAATTTTTCTTTGTGAAACAAAATAAATGATGTGCTTTTACGGAGGTGATATCATATTTTCTTATAGAAGTGAACTATACTGAGTTTTGAGTTTACATTAATCACTAACAAAATGTTTCATCGAGAAGTTAGTATGAACTGTATTAATTAAACCTACACTTCCATGAGGTTGTCTTTTAATAAAATTCAAAACATCTACATAGGTATATACAAGTATGTATATATGTAGATATAAATTTAGAATTTGACCCCTAAATTATGCGGATTGCCCTTTTCTGAAGGATAAACACACGATGTACATCAGATGCATCGCCTTGTGGATCAACCCATATTATAATTTGGCGCAAAAGTGGGAAAAATAGAATGTTCTCAAAATACATATGCTGCAGGATCTGCTCAAGTTCTTTTTTTCCGACTCCACGGGCGCGACGACCCCGAAAAGGCAAACACGGTCATAAGACAGACCTATTGTGTCCCCATACCGTTTTAGTCCTCTTAACCAGATTGCATTCGGACAAAGAAGTCCGCAACCTGGTCAGGAGTTAATTTACTTATCCAAAGTATATCTGCGTCTCCCTGTTCGCTGTTGAGCAGTCAACAAGGAGATGGGCTGGATCTTCCTCCACACTCCCACAGTTTCTATATAGGGGAGAGTTTACAATGCTCATGTGATGCATGTATTTATTCAGTGCGCAGTGACACGGCGGCAAGTACATTCCGGTAGGAGCAATGTCTAGCATCAAGTTCGAATCTGACAAAGACTTTGATGCTGCCATAAGAAGCGTCGATTCTGGACCATTTCATTGCCTCTAATTCCAGCACGCTTTGGCACCCATCTCAACGTGGTGCTGTGATGTTTCGCCAGTTTTGCGAACATCCTATGGCAGTTAAGTACCACCTCAGAATCAAACCTGGCAGTCTGACTGTCAGACAAGTGCCCTCTGTGCATGTCTGGATGGCAATTATTGCGGTTTGGAAGATGGAAGGGGAATTCCAACTCCCGTGGTGTTCGGCGTTTTAGAAGCATTTGCGGGTGAGGACTTTTGCGATCTCTCTACTGGCGATGTCTACATTGTATCCCCATTGAAACTGAAGACGGGCGAGATCTTATTCGCTATCATGGACAGTGGTGTCATCTGTTCGATGTAGGTAAAGATGCTGCTGTGATCTCCCATTTTACCGGAGAAACCCCTGCATCTGCTATATTTTGCTCTATAGGTCCGTAGGACTGCTTCTGATTACAACACAAGCTGAAACGGAGAAAGGCCAAGGATCGTCTCCATTGCCGCAGTCAGCGTCGAGGACAGAGCCAGAGAGTTCTATATATTTTGTGTATTTTTATTTTCAATTTTACGTTTGTTTTATTTTTTGTTTTGTATATATTTACTTTACTATGACGCGGTCAAAACCAGGAAGCTTTCATAACAGAGACTTGAACCGTGGAAGCCTTCGATATCATTTAATACTTGAGACGATCTATTGAAGAAGTTAAATAGAGCCAGTCGGTAGAATTATTGCTGAGAAACCCATGCTCGTTATCTGAGAATAAATTAAACTAATCAAAGTAATGAATTAAGTTTTTATTTTTAAATATTGAGTCTTTCAAACTTCAGGTCTATCTTAGTTGGTCACGGCTAAACTCAATTTGATTAATTATGTAGGTAAACGTGCATTACATGTTTTATAGTGGATTTAACATGTTTGGGCTTCATTTGTTCGTCATAGTCGTTAAACCACTTCCTTTTTTCTCTAGAACCAATCAAATCAAGGAATTAATAGATCTCTGCATATGTGAGTATATATAAGACCCTACAGACACGTTATTCGACTCAAATTGACTCAATGTATGGTAGTAACATTAGTTAAACGTTTTTGAATTCGCAATGTCCCATAGGTGTGTAAATAATCCTAACAGTTTTTTGTTATGTATGTGGAGAATTCACCGTTCAACAGCATAGGCGAAATATTACACCGTTAATAGAAAAATCGAATAACCTTTTTTTAAATTAAAAATTACAAATTAAGACAAGCTGTGAACCCCTCACAATGTCTGTGCACGATGTGCTGTTACTTTGAGGAGCTGGAGGTAAGAGCATAGCTATGCCATTTAGTAGGCCTATGATTTGGCGAGAACAAAACGATCATTCGACAGACTGCTACTTTTGCTGTACAAAGACCTTCGGGTTTTCCAGTAAAAATAAGGATAAAATTACCTATCCTAATTTACCTTCTGCCACTCGTCCAGTTTCTCATTCGGAAGCTTTGCCAGTACCAAGTCCTATGGATGTTTCGAACCAAGAACATGTTGAAACCGAGATAGAAGAATACATTTCAGAGTTGTCAGACACAGATGAAGAATATTTGCCATCTCAAAAGGACACTCCTCGTTTAATAAATCAATTGGAATTAAATAACTTAGTTCGAGATCTCAATTTATCAAAAACTCAGGCAGAAATATTAGGATCAAGACTGCAAGGATGGAAGTTGTTAGCTTCGGGTACGTGTACATATTGTATATCTGTATATCGAAATCGCCAGAAAGGTCTTTCATTTTGCAAAAATGTTGACGGTTTAATACGAGAATTAGGTTACAACCATCAACCGGAAGAATGGCGTCTTTTTATAGATGCTTCTAAATTGAGTTTGAAAGCTGTTCTTCTACATATATAGAAACATCTACCCCTCCATTCCTGTTGGTCATGCCATGCACATAAAGGAAACATATGATAATATGACACGTCTCCTTGATAAAATCAGTTACAAAACCTATAAATGGTACATCAGTGCTGATTCTCAGTAGTTACAATTCTACTTGGTCTACAACTTGGATTCACAAAGTATTGCTGTTTCCTTTGTGAATGGGATAGTCGAGCAAGAAATTTGCACTATACTGTTAAGCATGGCCAACCAGAATACAATATACTCATGGAGAAAAGAACGTAGTCCATACCTAATTCGTTCGTGGAGCCTCATGAAATGCTTTTACCGCCATTACACAGAAAAATTCGGTCGGATGAAGAATTTTGTCAATGCATTGGACAAAGAGGAACCAGGATTTCGATACCAAACAAAAATTTCCTAATATATCTGAGGCAAAACTTAAAGAGGGGATTTTTATAGGACCCCAGATTAATCTGTTACAACAGGATCGAGAATTTGACGTACTCTTGAGCGATCTTAGAAGACCATCACGAGCCTTCTTGACGTCTACAGAACGCCTATGGGCTATATTTCTAAGCGAAGATTATCTAATGTTATCTATTATTATTATGCATTATTTTTTTACAATATTCGTTATCAGTATGGAATTGGGTCTTTCTACAATTAACTGAATCAACAGATATATCAGCAGAAACGAGTTAGGAGTTATGGTGAGTGTGGTACTTAATAACTTCACTGCAAACGAAATTCTACTGAAAATATTACACGTGAAAAGATGAACAGACGGTGAACATATTGATAATACATTTTATTTGCGTCTATATACCCACAAGTTAAAACATCTTTATCCGTCGAGCAGCATGGTTTTGTTCGTCAGCGTTCAACCATCACTAACTTAGTCACCTTGACCCAATTTTTGTCAGAGCAATTAGATATGAATACTCAGGTGGATGTAATATACACTGACTTTTCAAAGGCATTCGACAGAGTAGATCATGCGTTGCTGCTTGGAAAACTTGAACTTATGGGTTTCTCTCCTGCTGTTGTTTCCTTATTTTCATCATACCTCTCAAACAGACAGCAATTCGTGGTATACAGAGGACATAGGTCCAGATGTTTCACATCTAAATCTGGAATTCCACAGGGGAGCAATCTCGGACCTCTTTTGTTCCTATTATTCATCAATGACGTGTGTGAGCAGCTGGATTGTCGGAAGTTGTTGTTTGCAGACGATTTAAAACTATATACAGCTGTTAATGACATTCATGATTGCATCTCGTTGCAGCAACAACTTGATAGATTGAACACATGGTGCCTCAACAACAACCTGGAACTAAACATATCTAAATGCAAAGTACTGACTTTCACTAGGAAAACGAGCAGTATTACCTATAATTATACTATAAATAATCTATCTCTTGATAGATGTCAATCAATAACTGATCTAGGAGTTAATTTTGATGCGAAGTTATCATTTAACGAACATATATCGAATATTACTAGTTCCGCGTTGCGAACTCTAGGTTTTATTATAAGAGCCACTCAACAATTCTCTTTAGTTGAAAGTATAATAGCAATCTACTACGCTTTTGTGCGGTCCAAACTTGAATATGCCTCAATAATATGGTCACCGTTATATAAGACTAATGTACATTTACTAGAAAGTGTTCAAAGGCGATTCTTAAAATACCTGTATTATAAACAAAACCATATTTATCCGCAACAAGGCTTCAGTCATGTTCGATTACTTGAAACATTTAATATGGATACTTTGGAGCTGCGAAGACACCAGGCTGACATTAGATTTCTATATAAACTTCTTAATAATTGTATTGATGATCCCGATTTGCTTAATCAAATCAATTTTATGGTACCTGTAGTTTTTACGCGAAAGGCTAATACGTTCTATTGTAATGCTGCTAGAACAAATTTGGGATTAAAATCACCTTTGCATAGACTCTGCTCATATTTCAATTCTATTGCTGAACCGGAAACTGATATTCATTTTACCGCTTTGTCGACACTTTTGCGCAGTTGTACCACTCACTACCATTATTTGTAGAGCTGATGTTATTTGGTTAGATAGGTTAGGTTGTTCTTTTTTTGTATCTCTGTTCTTTCATTAGATAATTTGTACTTTGTCCTGTAATTAGATGTTAGTCTGTTGGGTAAATATACTATTATTATTATTATTATTATTATTATGACTATTGTTTAATAGGTGCCGGGGTTCAATTCTCTGGAGGGAACATTTTTTCAGAGAGTTTAATCCCGGATCGTCATTCGCTTTTCAAAGTGATTAGATATGCGATATGATTGTCACAAAGCCATTATGCTATCTATAGCCAGACAAGCGAGTTTAGTCACTGCAACTAAGCACCCACCACATATAAAAAAAAAAAAAAATTATTATTATTATTAAAAGATCGTCATCAATAGATATTTTTAAACTTAAAGTCCTATCACAGTTTTTAAACTTAAAGTCCTATCACAGTGCTATTTGTATTGTAAAATACTGCTTTTTGGGTACGTTATGAACATAGTTGCAAAAATACTTAACACTATTCGAGCAGCCCGTTTGCAGCACCAACTTCTCCGGACTCTATTAGTAGATATTGAAGATAAAGAGCCTGGTCTCATCTTAAATACTGAAGTAGGTTGTCTCAATAAAGGTAAAGTAAAAATGTGAATTCTTTTAAACTTAAAACTGAAGGAAACAGAAAAATATGTCTCTAAAATGATATATTATATATTATATCATTAACTCTCCTATAAAGCAAATCTGTAGACGTAATCTGTAAATTTCCCAAATATGATTTATCTTGTCTTCGTATATTCAGCATCATCAGGTACCCAAAAAACAAGTTGAAAATAGATTTAGCAGTTTACTGTCATAGAGGCAATGGTTTTTCTATCAATCATTTTATTAGCCAAATAGATATAATAGAAATATCGGCATACACTGGTGAGCTTATTCAAATTAGACCTGAAGAATATGAGTTAGAAATCTTGGATCGGCAATATTACACCCTACTAAAATGTTATCTGTATGGGATCAGAACTTCTACAGTTTAGTAGATAGAGGAAAGCATCCGTAGTTCAAAAGGGCAGCATGCAAGGTAGACTTTTTTTTCGGTTCTACGTATGCCCCTTTGCGCATTACTATTTTCAGCCATGTGTATCATAAAATTAGAATATAAATCTCGACTAGACTTGATATAAAGTCATTCTTCTATCTATTACATTATTTTAATTAGGAACTTAAAAAATGATTTCCGCACGTTTGAAATGTAAAGAATTACAGTTTGTATTAAATATTCCTAATTGCGGTAACGATAGATATATGATCTTGGTCAAAATTGTGGAATTATTTGTAATATATTTCGACAATTTTCGTACTTTCTTTAACGGTAATAAATTGTACTATGAAATTCGTAGATCTCTGGATGACGTTGGTCAAATATATCTAAGTACATCGCAAATTCTATTGACTATTCAATAATTTTTTAAAGTATTCGAGGAAGCTTCGAAATAGATACATAGCTTAACAATTACGATTCACCACCTACAGTACAAAACATCAATTTATTAGCATGTTTTATCTTCTTAAAGATCCATTTAACATTACGTTTATAATATTGACTTTTAGAATTCCTCGCACGCATACATAAAATTCTTGTCTATAACGAATCCGTTGCGCGTTTAGAAAACAATAAGGCCGTTTAGGATACACCTCATAAACGGGGACGCGTCAGCGTCACAACTCATAAAATTTAAAATGTTTGCGCTAGCCGATCTTAAAAGCGGTAATTGTATACAGAGCAGTGCGCTTGAACGTGTTTAGTACGCGACGTATGTGTGTACAAGCGTTTGTGTATTCCTTTTATGCTTCACGTTGTGCAGTACAAACATGGAAGAACGAAGAAAGTTGTTTGTTTGTAACTGTCTCAGGCCGTTAAAAAGTCGTTAAATCGGACTACTACCCTCCAAATAATATCGTCATTCACACGAATATACATATATAGGTATCTACGATGGACATTTATTAATGATAAGGCAAACAGTTTTGAATGCCTGTGCAAGATAGCGATATATAAAGCTGAAATTGGAATTGAATTACGTGGACTTATTTGTTCGTAACCGTTAATCTAAACATATAAAATGTTTGATGACAGTTACAGTGAGAGAAATTCGTTTAACAGTAGCCGTATAATTGCGTTTAATAAATAAAGAAGTGATGTGTGCATATTGTAATTGATATTTGATCGTCGTTTATGGTGGTATTTCCTTTAACAAATTAAAAATAAGTACCCAAAACAACTTCGATTCAGAAAAAGTGTAGTGGATGGAACATTACTAATTCTAAACCTATTTCAGTACCAATACTATTTAGAAAAATATTTATGCGATGATGATTGTTCACCCTACTAATAATAAACTAGTTTCACCAAGCCAAGTTGGTTTTGTCCTGAGTCTGTCTACTAATCATACTATTTATAATGTCCTAAGTAGAACATATGAGGATATAGATGGTAAGAACGTTGTCACTGGCTTATTTTTAAACTTGTCAAAGCTTTTGGGGCTGACATACAATCTGCTTTACTTGTACTTGTCGGAAAGAGTAACAAAAGTGACTTTGGAAGGTGAACAAGAATAACGTTAGTATAAGACGTTTCCATGTTAGTTTTTGGTATAAAAATAACGGACTGCTTTTAAGTGCAGATAAAACGGCATTATTTCACTTTAAAACAAAATCAAATAGTAACGGTAATCTATATGGTACAGTGGATGGTACAACTATTTCGGAAACGGATACGATTAAGTTCCTGGAAGCTGTCTGTGGACTCAGGACTAAAGTTTGAAGAGCATTGTTCTAGATTACAAAGGAAATTGATTACGGCATTATATCAGATGAGGTATCCCCGTGCTAAAGGTACAATCTATCAGACAGTTTTACATTTCAAATATTGACAATCCATGCACAATATCTATATAGCTTAGCCTGTTTATTTGTTCAGTATTGTTTATTATGATAGCGGATTATTCATCTTAGAAGGTAGTGACGATCATTTGTTTGAAGAGTTGCGTTTATTATAAGGCGACTGTATTTTTTAACATAGCGTTGATAGTAAATATTCGTAACGTGGATTTTGATAAGGTTGAACTTTAACGGCGAATTAAATTGTGACGTAATATGCCCTTGATGTCATCATCAGTATCACTAATAAAAGAAACAATTTCACCTCTACCTTTGAAACGATGTCAAGATTTCACCCTAAAAGATATTATCTGTATGGTTTCAGAGAGATGTCAAATGCAATACTGGAAAAACGTCGATGATTCTTTTGTTCTCAAGCGCACCTGAGTTAAAAGCAAACCGAACAGCGTTTAACCGATAACAATTACGACGTTACAGCCAGATCTTAAGAACTTCGGGTGGTTTGAGTAGAAATGTAAAGTATCATGCAAAATCTTGCATTTTTTCGAAAGTGTTTGTATTAAAGTTTTAATGACAAGTAGTGTAGTTGTTGTTTATAACAATAGGACTTGCAAAACATTTTATATTTAACTTTCGTTTTGTTGGTCTTTACATGAAGTTTCTTTCCAGTGGGATTAAGTACTCTGCAATTGATAAATATTATATGATGGCATCAGCCTATTCAACAGGCTTCTAAATTGTCTTCTGGTTCTCACTGTATACCTTTTTGTATTTCTTCTTGGCATCGCTGATCCATGTCTGTTCCATTTCGATGGTCTATTTATTTCTAATGTGATCAATTTTAGATATTATTGTATAAAGCTACAATAGAAACGAAATATCACTAAATTCTAACAAGAGCTACAATATAACATTCACTCACAACACTATTTGGTTCGCATGTTCATGTTTCTAATTAGATCACTTGAGGTTCAAATTCACGACGTAAATTAACAGAGGAAAACTGTTACAGAGTTTGTAACTTCAAACTTATATATAGTTTAAGATTAATATTTTCTCTAAGTGAACATTAATTTCAACGTTTTACGATAATCCAATATTAACAGCGCAGCGAGAAGTGACATTAAATGTAAATTCACTAATCTCAAATATTTAAACTATGTACTTATTTAAAAAAAATTAAGATTAAGTTGTACGCATTGTCAGATAAAGTATATCATTTCACTTCTATCATAAGCATATACCCTCAAGTTTTTACCTGGACCCTCAGATAAGTTAATACTTTTTTTCTAGAAAAAGAAACAAGCATAAGACGACACTAATATAAGAATTTGTAAATCCCGAGAAAGATAATTTCGCGCTCTCGATATGCATTTATATGCGAGTTGCATTAATGTGTTCCATTCCTATAAAATCACGGCATAAACCACCTTTGAGAATTAACATATTCTGACAGCGCAGTTCCATAAAGGAAACTGTATTAACATAGGGGGGACTTCAGTATTTTAGCATGTCATTTGCATTTCAATGCCGGCAGACTGTACGTCGAGCCAACGTGGATGATGAACAGTAATACAGAATGATGGACGCGAATCCATTGTCTAAATGAGGTGATGTGATGTATTACAATATTAAAGGGTATTGATTGTGTATGTTACAAAACAGTGCATCAATGGGCCATTCAACTCTGTTCGTTTGTAGTAAATTCAAAAGGGTTATTTAAATACTGATCTCGTTCTGCGATGGTTTCACAATTGAAGTTACAATTATGTATGTCTCGGATCTAGTTACCATTCGTATCTTTAACATTCTAACACAAGTTTTTATAGTTGGAATCAGTAAAAATTTTTCTTTGCGAAACAAAATAAATGATGTGCTTTTACGGAAGTGATATCATATTTTCTTATAGAAGTGAACTATATTGAGTTTTGAGTTTCCATTAATCACTAACAAAATGTTTCATCGAGAAGTTAGTATGAACTGTATTAATTAAACCTACACTTCCATGAGGTTGTCTTTTAATAAAATTCAAAACATCTACATAGGTATATACAAGTATGTATATATGTAGATATAAATTTAGAATTTGACCCCTAAATTATGCGGATTGCCCTTTTCTGAAGGATAAACACACGATGTACATCAGATGCATCGCCTTGTGGATCAACCCATATTATAATTTGGCGCAAAAGTGAGAAAAATAGAATGTTCTCAAAATACATATGCTGCAGGATCTGCTCAAGTTCTTTTTTTTTCCGACTCCACGGGCGCGACGACCCCGAAAGGCAAACACGGTCATAAGACAGACCTATTGTGTCCCCATACCGTTTTAGTCCTCTTAACCAGATTGCATTCGGACAAAGAAGTCCGCAACCTGGTCAGGAGTTAATTTACTTATCCAAAGTATATCTGCGTCTCCCTGTTCGCTGTTGAGCAGTCAACAAGGAGATGGGCTGGATCTTCCTCCACACTCCCACAGTTTCTATATAGGGGAGAGTTTACAATGCTCATGTGATGCATGTATTTATTCAGTGCGCAGTGACACGGCGGCAAGTACATTCCGGTAGGAGCAATGTCCAGCATCAAGTTCGAATCTGACAAAGACTTTGATGCTGCCATAAGAAGCGTCGATTCTGGACCATTTCATTGCCTCTAATTCCAGCACGCTTTGGCACCCATCTCAACGTGGTGCTGTGATGTTTCGCCAGTTTTGCGAACATCCTATGGCAGTTAAGTACCACCTCAGAATCAAACCTGGCAGTCTGACTGTCAGACAAGTGCCCTCTGTGCATGTCTGGATGGCAATTATTGCGGTTTGGAAGATGGAAGGGGAATTCCAACTCCCGTGGTGTTCGGCGTTTTAGAAGCATTTGCGGGTGAGGACTTTTGCGATCTCTCTACTGGCGATGTCTACATTGTATCCCCCATTGAAACTGAAGACGGGCGAGATCTTATTCGCTATCATGGACAGTGGTGTCATCTGTTCGATGTAGGTAAAGATGCTGCTGTGATCTCCCATTTTACCGGAGAAACCCCTGCATCTGCTATATTTTGCTCTATAGGTCCGTAGGACTGCTTCTGATTACAACACGAGCTGAAACGGAGAAAGGCCAAGGATCGTCTCCATTGCCGCAGTCAGCGTCGAGGACAGAGCCAGAGAGAGTTCTATATATTTTGTGTATTTTTATTTTCAATTTTACGTTTGTTTTATTTTTGTTTTGTATATATTTACTTTACTATGACGCGGTCAAAACCAGGAAGCTTTCATAACAGAGACTTGAACCGTGGAAGCCTTCGATATCATTTAATACTTGAGACGATCTATTGAAGAAGTTAAATAGAGCCAGTCGGTAGAATTATTGCTGAGAAACCCATGCTGGTTATCTGAGAATAAATTAAACTAATCAAAGTAATGAATTAAGTTTTTATTTTTAAATATTGAGTCTTTCAAACTTCAGGTCTATCTTAGTTGGTCACGGCTAAACTCAATTTGATTAATTATGTAGGTAAACGTGCATTACATGTTTTATAGTTTCATACTTTAACTATTAGAATAATAAAAATAATTATCGAAATTTTATTTTTGATGGTGATAAGAATTTAATATCTTTACGACACTACCACTACTTAATTACAATAACGTTTATTAAGCAGGCTCTAGTGTTCCACAAGAAAAGTAATAAAGTATTTTTGTAATTCAGGGCTAGTTATCCCGTATTAAATATCACTAAAGCGGATTTTTTAAGCTTCAAACAAGACAAAAGAATATCTAAACATGCTACCTTCATAACTGTGATTTCCTAACAGCCAGTAAGCATTGTGTAAAGTTACACATTTAACAATAGATGCTTGATTTACTAATGTTGATAACTGCGCTTAATAGTATATGTGCTACCGCACAGAGAGCTGACTAACAATTTCGCCGACTTCTGAGTAATAATTCCACACTGAGGTCTGTCATAATTACTAAGCGATATCTTTAGAAAGAACGTGACGAAACCGAATTTCGTCAGGACTAATTTTTTAAAAATAGTATAGTAGTAAGATCTGGTCTACCCAAAATTCTTGTTACTGCTTCAAATGTTATTATTAAAGAAGGCTATCATCATTACATCTTCACAATATAATATGGATATAATATAATACGTTTTAGAACTTCGATAAATAAAGTCACCATTGTTCGAATCGGTGTGGTCCTCGTTTCTAACCCAGTTTTATACAACTCTAAATAGGGTCGCTTGGTCAAATAATGTGTATCACCGTTCTTTTTCCGTGCCATAGTGGTAGCTCCTGGGAACGGCCGACTGTGCATGTCCCATTATGTATACACAATGACATGTGGTCGGTCATGTGTAACAAAATAATTCCTTAATCGGAATTACAGATCTCCTATCAAATCGGTCGGCCCTTGAAACCGGTTTTCTGTCGACTGTGCGCTACGATTCTTTCGATACTTTCAACCCCCTAGATGAGTTATTGTGATTGTTCGTATAATAAAAGAAAAAAGAAATGTATATCTATAGATTTTCATTCAAGCGGATGTTTTCTTTGTTCGTGTAGACGATTTTTTATGTTCAGAACATGTTATATGTTATATTCTTGACGTTCGTAAACTACTACGCAAACACGCATCTATTAGCAACGTACAAGCTGTCATATTAGACAAAGAAACTTTTTTATTTATTTTTCAATGTACGCTGTACACAGTGTTACATCAAATTCTCTGGAACATTTCTTATTTTTTCGCAATCTTCCATTTCAAAAGAACTGAAAGCTTTTTCACTAATGAGCTTGAAATTTCATTTTTTCATGTACATTTTTAAATATTTACGGTATGTCGGGCGGGTTCTAAAGTTTATTAGCACTGAGATAGGCGAACCAGCGAGCTTTTTGAATTGACGGTAGGCTACCGGCTACAAAAATCTGCGTGTGCAAAGCTCTATCAAATATTTTACGAGGTAAACCTAAATTATACTTGTTATTCAATGCCGTGTTGAAGTATGATTAAGTAATTTTGTGTGTTCTCCTCTATACATTTTATAGTTTGAAATGTATGTTATGAAATCATTTATACACATTGAAAAGTGTAGATGTAGAATTAAAGTGATTCTACATAAGATACCAAACTCTAGAATTGATTTTCATTAGTAGGTTCGTAGATTAAAGTCATCTGACAAAGCTATAACAAAAATATTTTGATGATTATAAATTTTTTCTCCTAGATTGTACAGAATTTGTAAGTCAATTGTTTAGCACCTTTTTGATTTACAATCTTCCGCAAATTCTCAATAGGGTTGAGATGGAAATTCTCTTAGCCAAGAAATAACGTTAATTTCCTGTTCAGTTAGCTACTCCATAACGACACTAGCAGTATTTTTAGGGTTGTTGAATCATGTTGAAAGTGCTAACGAAGTAGCATATTTTATTCAGAAAATTATAACATTAAATTTTTTAATATGTTATGTACAGATGTTCCATGTAACCTCTTGGTTAAAAGTTCTAGTAACAGCTCTTGAAACTTTGTACCAACATGTGCTACCATTATGCCTATTCTCATAAAATATTTCTTCAGAACCACTTCGGATGTGCAAGTTCAATTGTTTTCATATTATTTATGATTTTATAGCAATTATCATTACACCGCTCACAAGTTTTTAATCTGTGGTGAGTGCTTAGTTGCATGGCTTTTTAAGCTGTATCGCTTGTTTGACCAGCAATGCAACTCTCAGTGTAGTTTTTGTGTGTGTATAATTGTGTTCAAATGGACATGGCGGTATAATGTGACAGCATTATAGCGCCTTTTATAGTGCCGCGCTGTTGATCACTTTCCTCCCACCAGCAAATGGTAGGTCGATCCGATCAAATTCCTGAGAATTGAAACTCGGCTCCTATCGTTTTGCTACAATGATAAACAGCAGCCTAACTACTGCGGCTATCGATCCTTTATTATACATTCATATATGTATATGTATTAAATTAATTATTTAGTCTATATTCATTTAGCAGGCAAACTTCAAGAATGTAAGTTTAAATATTTACGAAAGAGATGCAAAACTTTATAGTTTTCATAATTTGAGAACTACTGTTTATTTTTTATGTATTTTTGAAATCTAACAGTCCTTCTTGTGTGAGCATTGAATACAGGAAATATATCTAGATCGATCATAAATATCATATACATATGTACCATCTATAATAGTTTTTGAAATCTTTACGACTACTTTATTATACTCCATAAAATCTTTTCTGCTCAGTACTCATCTCACTATCCTTTTTTTGTATTCTTCTACCTAGTCATTGAATTTGTGTTTGTCCAATAATATTTGGACAAAGAAAGAATGCCAGAATCTTATAAAAATGCGAGTTTTCGTGTTTCTTTTTCTAATCTATGCAATATTAATTTTAATTAGATTAATTTTAAATAAAACAAAATAAATTATATGAAGGTAGGTATATATAAATTTCCTTAACTATTTTCAAATAGACAGGTCCATTTTAAATGGTGTTAACAGTAAATATTTTGAAGTGTTAATGCCTTCAAAAACATTTTGGATAAAAACACATATCTAGCATTCCAAGGACTATATCTTTGGTTTTTTTTAATGTAAATTTTTTCTTAATATAGTATGAATAATTAACAAACTATGCCATTATAATAAAATTTATGCCAAACTCAAATACTTCTAACAACACATATATTAAAATTTGATGAGATACATTAACATTTCAGGTTTCGATGTATATTGTTTATTACATACGTATTTTTCCCTGTCTGCTGAGACCAGTATCACATTACGTAGTTATTAATGTGCTATTCTGTGTCTATATACACTTCTGTTCAAACAAATTCAAACGCTTATTTTAGTAATTTCCGTTAAAAAAAATCAAATATTTTGGCTTTTACGTGTGACAGTGTATATAAAATGTAAACACGGTCATATGTTTGATTCAGAACCAGGTATTCAACAAATATAAAACACGCACTTTATGTATAATGGATATAATATAAAACATTAATTAAAATTCTCAGATTCACAGCAGTTAGAAGCATTAATTATAAAAGCAGTATGTGTCCAAATATCATAAACGACAACACAAACAAGATAAAATGGAAATGGAAACGCTTCTACGTATATAAATCTGTTAAATATTGCGCAAGTAAATAAATTTTTCTGAAATCAGAATCAATTTTTTCCCGTATATGCTGTTTCTACATCTTAATTAAGAATTAATATCTTGTCAATGTGGTTTTAGACACGGAGAACGATTTTTTTTAGCTTTATACATATTAGTAATTTCCAATCTCTATACCCAAATGTGAAGTACAAACTTTGATTACTTAACAATGGTTACAAATGATGATAAGTTTCACTTATAAATGTCTACAGATTTATAATTTTCATACAAATTCTTCTAAACTGCAATCACTGCTTCTTAATCTTTGCAATTGCATATTGTATCTGATACGATTTGGTAACTGTATGCAAGTAATAAAAACCATTTCAATGTACTCAACAAGGGTTAGATACTGATCTTAAGAAACAACACTTAACAGTTATAATATACAAGTAAATAAATTTCTGACCCTACTTCTAGATAGTTCTCTGTAAAGTCTGGCAGTCTTCCAACCGTCTAGGTGATGATTCCTCCAATTACAACGAACACAAACGTTTTACATTTTCCACAAATGTTTCTATTGTTCCGTATACTTCCAAATAATTGTTGACAACTATAAACTATGAAGGACATTTGTTGTTGCCACGGTTTTGCGGTAATATTTAACAACGTTATGACAACAGCAACTCATAAGAATAATTTATCAAGCCACCATCAACTAAAAATTATTTAGCTCATTGACGCCTTCCTTGTTATAATTATGCAAATAAATTTATATAGATGAATCTTTTAGACAGTTGTGTATACAAACATGTCAATAATATAGAACAAACATAAAACACGAACGCAATCTTTGCTAAATGATCAATTCGAAACCATGCTTGTTGTGAAGAATCGACCTTACCAAGATAAAATTTATGAGAAAATGGTCTTGGTTTATATTAACACAATTAAAGGCAATTCACTTTTATCGAGATTTACATATAGCAGCAGTTAAATTTAGACGCGTAACACTTAAAATGAATCAAGTGAAAACCCATGAATTAGCACACAAATGAAATACGAACAATTCTTCAACTCGTCTATAATTAGAAAATCCGGCTTCCCGATACTTTCATACGTATATTTCTTTTTAAAGCTGTGCGGCTTCCGTGGAGTTTTGGCATTGTTACGTTGCTTTTATCAATGAAACGATCCTTTTTTTAGAACGAGCTAATTCTAAGACGTTCGTAATTATTTTTCTTTCCGTGCGATAATTGCTAAATAACCGTAAACGATTTTTACTGGCATGTTATTTTTTGATCCTCTCTTTTGATACCGCAGCTAATTTTAAATTTTAATTTATCAGTTCCTGCTTTGTCTTTTATTTTTACTAGTATAAAGGGCAATACCGTACGTAAAAACCGGAAAAGGAACTTCTATATAACTTTTCCGAATTGTATACAATCTGAATAGATAAAACGTTTATATTTCCTTTTTATGCGTACGGATATATACAACCGCTATGAGAATTTCCCTCTTTTTATAATCGTGTGAAATTATTTGTGTATAAATACGTTTCACACATATACAATTTAATTTACACAGAAGCGCATAAGTATTGGATCATTTTATAGAAGGTTAATTATAAAAATTTCTTTGAGTTATTGAGTAACTCCTGCCAAATCTATGACTAATGACTAATAAAGTAAACTTAATTTTAGTGTTTCTATCGAAGGTGGAAAAACTTTTTCAAACATATTTTATTTATTTAGTACGTTAAGACTAAATACGTATACAGCGTAATGGACGACAAATTAACAAGAGATTTGTTCATGGTTCTTCTATTACGACGACGTCAAACACATAATAATTTTTTACTTAACTTATCATATAAGCATGGCTTAAGCTTTACAAGCTCAATAAGCATTCCTATATTAATATTTTCCATCACCTTTTTACAAATATTTAAGCATATTATACACTAAACCCACCACCGCAATTAGAATACAATTTCTTATTCAATTAATTGCTCACTAAAATGAAATCGCAAATTCAATCTGATTAAATGGGCAGAATTCTGTCAATCTAACACTGCATTTAATATTGGTACGTTAAATATCACCAAATTTTAACATATGGCATACGTAAAAATTACACAAAGTTGAGAACATTTCAATTTTACGTATTTCTTACGTTTCTACGTAACTTACAACGTAAGACGTAACTTTTCTTACGGTTATTGTGAACGAACATATGGATTACCCATGGTTCAACTTTACGGATTACGAATATATTATGTGTTTCTTATGTATTACGGCCATTGTGAACAAGCACTAATCCTCAAAAACTATTCAGTGTTTGGCCTGAGTTTATTTTTTATAGTATTTTCCTTTGTTTTCCTGCCAACCATCCCCAATCGAAATAACGGTTTTTCTTTATTAACCCCATGCGAAACTATAAAAAATTTAAATGGAGTTCCTGAGACGTCTGCATCATACCATATCTTACCGATTGGGCGAATACTTCGATCTCTTCTTCTGATAATCGGCCTTGTAAATGGAATTATATTCAATTGTTTTACGTCGTCTTTGTTGAGAATATCCTTTTGTTCGGTTTTGTTCGGTGTTTCGATCGAAATACTGTTCGTGTTATTTCGTTGTTATCGATTGGTTTCCTTTTTTTCTGTTAGGGGAGAACTGTTGGTTCCATTAAGTCCTTCTCATGGCAATTTAATACCATTTTGAGGATCTATAAAGGATGATTTGTATCACTTATACGATTTAGGCTCGTAATAGGGATGTATCGCTCCTTTTCACGATTCGGATGTTTTAGTCAGGTGATGTATGATCTTGCTTGTGGGCCGCTGGTAAAGATTACCCATGTATTGTGTTATTTTGATTGTCCTGACGAATTTTGCGGAATTAAGTAGGTGTTGACGACGATATACAGGGGTGGGCATAAGTCACCTGGCAAATTTGCAGAAATTTAAGTAATTTTAAGAAACGATAACACAAGATTAAAAAACGTTGGTTTTCTTTCATTATACCGCAAAAATGTGTACAATAGGTGTTCAAAATGTTCACCGTTCATCTTGATACACTTCAAATAACGCGAGGTCTTCATTGATGATATCGAACTCGATTGTTATCCAATGTTCGAAATCTTTTTTGCATCTTGAGCACTACCGGTCTCTTCAAACTTTTTGGCTAATTCAACCATGTAATTGCCGTTTGGGAATTGTGTATCCGGCCACCTTTCTCTAAAATTCTCTTCAATTGCTCCATAATTGCGATCAAGACAATAAAACTGTTTCAACAAAAACTTACGCTGTTGTAACGAAAACTTGACTCGAACATTTTGTGCCATTTCACTCGACAGAAAACTATCTAACCACGCAACAATACCGGTATTGACCTGTCTCAAGGTCGACAAGCATACTAACTTAGTAACTGACGCATGTCCTGTTTTCAAGGCTGCCAGGTGACTTATGCCCACCCCGTTACTTATTTGATAGATTATATTGATGGGCAGCGCCTCCAATTAGGGATTGTCAATTTTTCCTTTCGTTTAAAAACATTTTCTTATACTATGTTGTACACTTTTTTTACAGAGATATCGAAAGATGTTTTAGAGGAAACTGCAGAACCTCTTCAAGATTGTAACGAACTTTCACCAAAGGTTTTCACTGCATTCAAATTTTTCTAGATGTTTTGGGAAGTATAACAGATACAAATACTTTGATTTAATTTGAACTACATATATTATATAGAGGAATAATTTGAAAACGAGAAAGGTACTACAACTTTAGATCGAAGAAGACGCTTAGAAATGCAAAACCCTGTTTTGGCAACGTCTAAGGAAAAGCACTTTCATAGGGATTGAATCATTCCTAGATTTCCACAACCACCACTACAAAAATCTTGAATTGAAAAGTGTGTCAGTAGGTAGGCGGTGGTTTCTACGTCACTTCGACCTTTGACCCCGCGAACTGTGTTTTTAAACGGGTTAATGAAACGTGTCGATGGCCGCAGTGGTTAGGCGGCTGACTATTGTTGTGAGAGGACGATAGGCGCCGGGGTTCAGTTCTCTGGAGGGACGGTGACATTTTTTCAGAGAGTTTAATCCCGGATCGACTTGCCATTCGCTGTTGGGAGCAAAGTGATTAACAGCGCGGCATCATAAAAGGCGATATGATGCTGTCACAAAGCCAATTGAACACAACATACACACACAAAAACTACACCGCGAGAGTTGCAGTGATAGCCAGACAAGCGATACAGTTTACGGAGTCACTGCAACTAAGCACCCACCACATTAAAAAAACAAAAAAAAAACGCTAATTACTTTCGTGTGCAAATTATCCCATTAACGGCTTTGATCAGGTATTGAACAGCTTTTATCAGGCGAAACTTGTTTTTCCAAGAACAACCTTCATAATAATGAAAGTAATTAGCGGTTAAAAACACGCTTCGCGGGGTCAAAGTGGCGCAGAACCCATATAGCCTACCTACTTGGGTCGAATGGTATCTAGCTGAAAACACCATTCAATACCTACGTTTTGTAGTTGTTTTTTTTTCGGATTGAAGCAAGCGTTACGAAAGTATGCCTTTTTGAATGTTTAAATTTTATTTAAGTATTGTTTCCATTAATTATTCCAGCAAAATGGGATGATCTCTAAAGATATTATGAATTTCGATTCATCGTGTTTTTTTGTAGCATTGAGAAAACTTGCTAAATCTTATTTTGTTTAATCACAGGCTAAAGAAATACTAAAAATAACAATAGAACTTTAATTATTCAAGAACTTAAAAACCATGAACAAAAACTTTAATCCCTCTATATGCGAATCTTAGAATACTTGTATTTATTATACAATGCAATGGATGGCCATTCACTTCATTTACCAATTCTGTTATTCTAGTAAGGCAGTAGAATATTTGTTTGGACAAGCAAAATGATACAAAAGAATGTATTGAGTGGCCACTTTGTTATGATTATGGGTACCCAATGAGTAAACATCCTTGTTAAGCATCCCAAATAATTTGGTTTCCTCAAAACTCAGGAAACTATTCTCAGAAAATCAATTACTTAAAATGCAAGGTGGTTCAGTAGCTTTTTTTTTTAATTTGTGCCTGTTTACATACATTCGGAATAACCACCCAAAAAAATGTCATTATTTTAAATTGAAGTAATTAATTCATTTCATTGACGTTGGATGCATGCAACAACAATGGCTGAAATATTGTAATGTTATCGGCTTCGAAGCAAACAATATTCGGTTTAAAACGATATATTGATTAAATAAACACTTAATACTAATAAAATCATATAACACGAATAACACTTAACTATATAAGTACAGAATATTTATATATCCGATTTATAACAATTTATTTATGTCTTCACGACGCGCACGTTCTTCAATCAAGACTGCCTTCCTCTGTTAGATGGCCCATTTATATATGCCTCGGTGACTATTTCTCGATCATTCTATATCGATCTGGACAAGTTCGGGAGGATTACTCATCGGTCGCCGGTCGGGGTTGGTGACGTCATGATCACGCGTGACGCTGACTCATCACAATATAATTAATTGGAAATGCATGGAAGCATTATTTTTGGCAAGACCGAGACAAGGAAGAAACGCTAAATGGTACTAAAAAATTGAAGAAGAGAAAATTACATCCGGAAAAAATTATGCAGATGTACTAAGTACTACTCTAGTTGCGCCTTAATTCACGTTTGCTTCTTCTTCATATTGTTAAATGTTGCAATTAACATCATTTTCTGCACATTTTTCTGTAAATTTCTGTTTGCATCTTTCCAAAAGAAATTATTAAAAATATCCACTTAAATTTAGAAATAATTCTTTAACTAAGAAAATATTCAAGTTTAATTTCCGACAACATTTTTTCTAATAAGGTATTTTATATTTTTTAAAGTTGAAATAAAATTGTACGTAATCTAATACCAGAGTACCCACGAAAAATTCAGGACTTGTTAAAGAGCAATTACAAGTATGAACGCCTTAAGGAGAACCAAATTAAAAAAAAAATGTTCTTAGTAATATAAATTGCTCGAGCAATTTTTTAGAATATTTGGGACCGCTTAATACGCCAGGGAAGACTTACTATACACGGAAGAAAAATGCGAAGGGTAATTTAGTAACGGCCTAACATCGCTTTCTTCCTTAGTACGGCTGAGTTACTGTACCCAACAACTCATAAATCCTGTCCCATGCATTATTCAGAGTTCCTTCATCTTTCGTAAACTTTCCGCCGACGGCTATTTTTTCGAGATTTATAACGGAAATTCATCATGGGATGATTTGTTTTGCTCACCCCGTGCCAAATTTATACAGATCCTTTCGCATATTACTTCATACTGTTTGGCTTTTCTAATAAAAATACTGATTTGAAATCATTAATGGCGATATGTGAGTTGTGTATTCGATTTTTTATTTTGAATTTCACACAGTAAAAAATGTGTAAGTCCTGTACACAACACTTCTTGCCAAATTTACAAAGTTTATTGGGTTAGATTTACACACGAAACAAATTGTAAATTTGTAACATATATTTATACGAACCTAACAAGTATAATCTAGTATTAAATTACTACTATAATGTGAGATCGCATTGTAGCATACTTCACCTAACTGTTAAACTGGGAGCTCTTTTTATTTATGCAATATCGTTACGGTTATGTATGGTTATTATTTTTACATTTCTTTTGAATACTCCTTGCAGAATGTAATTTATTACAAGCTGATTGTGCCTATTCACATAGCTTAAGTATTACCTTGGGAAAGTTTATACGCAATCATCTAATCGATTTTTGCACACCCCTGGTAAAACTGTTCTATTAATATCAAGGGGACGTTTACGACGCCAAGCTTGTATATTGAAGCTACCGGCATACAAAATCACTTCAGTCGCAGGGAACCAGTTTCCCAATGTTCACCCTTGGCTCTGTACCCAATTATATATGTATATAATTATTGCAATATGTCAGGATTACTCACCCCACTGTGAAAGGGGGAGTGAGTCATATTTTACCTCTCCTTTCGTGTTAACTCCTAGTAATGTTAGAAAAGATATACCTGCTACGAAGCAAAGTAAACGTAACTATTGTCAATGAAACTATCTCAGAAAAAAAGTGTTGAGATTATAATTTAAAGTACCAAGAAAGAAACATTTGTCGTTAATGACACCTTAAAACTTACTTTTTGGATTGTTTTCTTCATTTAATGCGTTAGTGTTGATGATTCGATGGTACACAGTTGTAATTTCATAAAATTCTTTGCAGTGTCTTTGATACAATGTGAAAGATTAAGTTCACAAAGCCACTACTATTTGATGGTTTTGCCAAAATGGTCTTTCAATAACACCTCCAATCACTTTCAGCTTTTGTCGGTTGGCTCCAACCGGCCCTTATCATTCCCATTAAAACTGTTATTTTTGTCAAAGTGAATATATATTTTTTTAGTGTAAAGGACCACTGAAATGTAAAGAACTCGTCTTCAAAAATCAATCAAAACAAGGAGAAATAATTGGACGTATTTGGACACAGACTAAAAAAAAAAAAAAAAAACTGAACAAATAGGAAGTGAATCTTAGCAGGAAAAACATACCGGGATTATCAGAACATCTGAAAAAAAACTGATAAATAAATAAGGGACATTGCTGGATATTCCATCGAGGCATTTAAGCCAAAACGGAAATATGCTTTCCAATGAACGAACGATAAATCAATATGAAACATGTTCAATAGAATGTTGTAATCAAAACCTCAAACTGGATAGAAACTAGTAATTTTAAATAAGTTTCAAACACTTGATTTTGCATGAACACTTTCAAGAGTACTTGTGTTTTAAGCAGCCGAAGCTCCGTATGACTGACATCTACTCTAATTTTGTAAGTAGAAAAGCGAAATACAGAGATGGGATTCAATCGAATCACGAATTACAAACCATTGTAACACGCCAATCCTTAATAAAATGAAGTGCAACGCGAAATGACAACAGCATTGAGATTATAGTTAAAAGTAATTGTTTGACATTTAATTAAATCCAGTTATTAAGTTATATTCGTTTGTTATACATTTCATCACATAATGGTATTATTTATTATAAAAAAGTTGTTTTCAATTTTTCGTAGGGACCTCTTAACTATTGTACTTCGAACCGACATTGATTGTGACATTTTTCAATTGTATTCCATTCATCAATCATTTCACTGTATAATTAATTCAAATTAATACATCTGTATTAATCTGCCAGATGTTTTTACTTAGATAATTCGAAGAACAAATTGAACTTTCAAATTTAACTGCTGTGTATATAGAATGGAAGTTATGCTGCAAAATATCTACACAAGGTGATGAAAATGTGGTAGTATATACTGTAAATCAAATCACATGATGAAACCCAAAATCTACACCAAATTTGTACGGCCACTGCTAGGTATATAAATGATAACAATATCGCGGAACATCTAGAAAGTAATTAGGGGCACAAACCGAGTTCACACAGCAACTGTAGCAAGGGCGTCGAATATATTTTTTTGGCATCAGAACCCATGCTATTTATTTTTATTTTTGTTCCGAAAACAAAATCCGTTTTCACTCTAGGTTTATCCAATTGAAATGTTCACGTGCAAACAATAATAATAGCAACCTTTATTTGCCCAACGGAATACCAATTTACAGGAAAAACGTTAGAAATGAATCAACCATGTTTTGTATAATCTAACGCAAGACAGGTGTATATAAAAGTTGAGATAAGCTAACATAAAAAGTCATGAAAAATATAATACAGTAATACTAGTAACAAATTACATCTGGAAGGACCAACTTACAATAGAACAAAAATAAAAGAAACTATAAAAAAATATCCACAAAATACTTGTTAGCTCTGCAGTACATTATTATTATTATTATTATTATTACATAATAACTACTGGAGCTGTAGGAGGTACATTCGCTTTAACTGCCAGAATGGCAAAATTGGGCGTCGATCTAGCAGCCACTGGTGATATATGAAACGCAATTTTTTGTAGAAGATGTCGACAATAAATTTAATTTTGAATTATCTTCCCCGAAAAAAAAGATCCACACAGCAGGTAATATTTTCCAAATCTCAAGCCGAAGTTCAGAAACCTTCGATGAGCTCTTTTCAGGTTATAGGAGTGGCATACGTGAAGGAGGTACCATATAATACTAGCATAGTCATGTTTGCTCATTACAAACGTGTAATACCGGGTGTTCCACAAAAATTTCCAAAAACTGTAATATCTTTATTTATCATCTGATTTTAATGATCTATATATGTAACTGTAGGGTTTCGTAAAGACTACAAACAGCAATGTAAATTATCTGTTTATCAGATATAATTCGCGAGAAACGTAATTCAATTGTTTTTTTCAAATTGCACTATATATATTTTTTTGATTTTTATAAAAGAACATTTCCTAACGATTCGAATAATGTCATGAAAACATACACTTAAATAAGGAATAATGCAAGAAAAAGACAAGTTTTTGCAAATTTTTATATGGCAAAACTAACAGTAGATCATGAATTGGGGTACGCAATTAAACAATCACAGCGTCTTTTTTAATCAACCACCGGTCACTGTCAGTTGGAGTGATCAACGCATTGTCAAAATTACCGTTCATTATAATAAACAAGTTTGTATAAGTTTAATTTCGATTTATTTTAATATTAATAGAAAATATGAATTTTGAATATTTAACGGATATGCTTGAAGTTTATTTTGAATGTGGGAAAAGACCACGTGACGCTATTAGAATTTATCAGGAACGTTTCCTGATAGGGAATCACCACATTGTAAGAAACACGACTGGAAGCCAATTTGAGGATGTATGGATCTTTTAGAAAGCCAAAAAAGACGTACGAACTACAGATGAAAATTTAGATCTAAACGTTTTCTTGATGGTTGCGGAGAATACTAAGACGTCCGTTAGAGATTGCTAACAACATTGGATCTTCCAGTACAACAGTACATTCTATTTTGAAAAAATCATAAATTAAAACCGTTCAAACCTCAACGGATCCATCATTTGCTGGAAGACGATTATCCACGAAGAATACTATTTTGTAATTTATTTTTTAATAAATTACGAGAAGATCCACTATTTTATTCTAAAATTCTCTGGTCGGATGAGTGTACCTTCACGAATAATGCTATATTTAATAGAAACAATCATAGGTATTGGAGCAATGACAATCCTGGATTTCTTATTGAAAATAATATCCAGAGAAGGTTCTCTTTAAATGTTTAGTGTGGAATTTTAGATTCTAGATTAATTGGACCATTTTTTATTGACGGTAACCTAAATCAAGAAAGATATCATACATTACTCGAAGAAATAATGGACAATCTAGAAGAATTGCCCATTGCTCAATACGCACAAATTTACTTCCAACAAGATGGAGCTGCTGGAGCAGTATTTATAGGAAAGTGTTTTGGATTTTTTCATTTAATTATTTTGTCTGATCTAAACAACAAAAGTGTTTATTTTATTGTCTGTATTTTTCATAATTATGAATAAAAAAGACGTTGCGATTGTTTAATTGCGTACTTCAATTCATGACCTACTATTAGTTGTTTTGCCATATAAAAATTTGCAAAAACTTGTCTTTTTCTTCGATTATTCCTTATTTAAGTGTATGTTTTTATAACATTATTCGAATCGTTAGAAAATGTTCTTTTATAAAAATCAAAAAAATATATATGTGCAGTTTGGAAAAAAAAATTGAGTTACGTTTCTCGCGAATTATATCTGATATACAGATAATTTGCATTGCTGTTTGTAGTCTTTACGAAACCCTACAGTTTCATATATAAATCATTAAAATCAGATGATAAATAAAGATATTACAGCTTTTGGAAATTTTTGTGGAACACCCGGTATAAATGGTGGCCCATAATGTAGAGACATATTTTGAATTCTAATAACCTTGCATTTGAAAAACCTATAGGTAAGTTTTTGGTGTTGTTCGATAGAAAAACTCAAAAAGTTTCTTTGTATTGCAAAAAAATACAGGGTGTACCAAAGTATAAAAATTGTAATCAAAAGTAATAAAAACGTTTCAATCAAAATATGGAATTCAATAAATTTAATAACAAGAGAAACTAACTAAGCACGTAATAACTAGCCTAATTTTTAAAAATTGTGTCTAAAAGATGATGACCTTCTCTTCTTGAACATTCTTCTACTCTAGACACTATATTTCGCATAGCATTATGCAACATTAATGGAGAAATATTCAGAATGTCTGTTCGAATATTTTCTTTTAATTCGTCAATATTTTGCGGATTAATGATGTAAACCCTGGATTTTAAATAGCCCCATAACCAAAAATCACAGGGTGTTAAATCACATGACCTCGGGGGCCACTGGAGATCACCAAACCTTGAAATCAGGCGTCCTGGAAACATTTGCCGCAGGACATTCATGTATGCGCGGGCAGTATGATATGTGGCGCCGTCCTGCTGAAACCACATGTTTTCAGGAAAGCGCTGCAACTCTTGTTGAAAACAAGAGAGAACAACACCAAAAACTTACCTATAGGTTTTTCAAAGGCAAAGTTATTAGACTTCAAAATGTGTCTCTACATTATGGGCCACCCTTTATTTTCATCAAACAGATGTCCCTAAATTCCGATTACAAAATCAAGAACTTTATATGCCGACTTGCAGAGTTCATCGATACCACAAACAAATATGAGATTGGAATCAAATAACACTCTCAGGTCTGGCACAGTTCCAGCTGGTGTCAAAGAGTAGTCTTATATACTCGTACCTTCCAATATTTGGAAATGCTAATTTGAAGCTTATGTCTGTCAGAGCAGTTTTTTTGGAAATTCCGTCTTAAATCTTCAGGTGATCAGCATATACCAATGCATCATAAGTCAATAATGTCAATAGATCATCCATATATGTATATTATAAATAGTAATGGGTTCAGATTGGATCCTTGTGGGACTCCACTCATATCACATAATTATATGACCTACAACCATTATAATAGGCGTATGAAGCGTAGTTTACAAGATAGCAACCCATCAACTTGAAAAACAATGTTGAAAGACGTAACTAATTGATTAGGTTTGGTACTAGTATTCAAAAGAGTTTGGTATCAAACGAGTTATATCTGTATATATGACGTCAACCTGCCATAGATTGTCTAGAAGAAGTCTCTTCTAGCAATTTTTCTTATTTCCCAAAGCTTTCTTCCATTAGGGGATCGTTTTCTGCGTGTAATATTTTTCGTTGTTATACATACCATATATGTATATTTTTTAAGGCTTCTGAGCCAATTTTTATTCAGTAAAAAAATAATTCTTCTTGTAGAAGGGTTACAATTTTTATTTTAGCTCTTTTTAATGATACTGATAGCAGCTGTTTTATTGTACATAATAATGATTCTCCTGTTTGTATTTTAGCCATTTACTCCTTCCTGGTATACATAATTTTCGTTCTCATAATCTGCTTCATTTTAGAATTTCAAGTTCTCCAATTTCAGTGATACTTCTGTTTCCAATGTAAAGATAAGTTGATCTTTAACTCCTACAATGATGTCGCTTAGAGCGTCGTTTATCTTCACCTATTATAGCCCTGTTAATGATATTTGCGACAAGGAATATTATATCTAACAAATTAAGATTGCTAACGGTGTTAATTGTCATTCTTTTAACATAGCGGTTAACTTACTAGGGAAGCCTTCTTATAAATTCATTTAAGTTACTTAACACACGCTCAGCAATAATATGCACAAAAATTTATATATGTCATGTATTAGTGATTACAATTGTGGACGTCCATAAAAGACCATCTAGAAAGAGCGGGAACAACGCTACTTGAAGAGTCGAGAACGCTAGTCAATGACATTTATTGTTCGAACGGCACAATTTAAATTATCGTCTAATGGACGGTGATCGTGGTCTGCACACCGGTTTTTGTTCTAACCTAATACGTTATGGAGGAACAGCTCGCGCTACTCGAGTTGTTCACGTCTCGAAGCTACGTGAACGAAATATTTTATAAGCGCTACGCAGAGAGAGGTTAATCGAGTCAATGAAGGGGGTCGCATTAAGTCTCAGTGGTCGACCCCGCAACGGGTGTGTGAAAAACCGGAGAAATTGACCATTCTCGCGCGCCAACGGTAACCGACTGTAATAAAACAATCACCTATCGACCGCATAATGCATTAAGAAGGAAAAAATTGGTTAATTAAACAAAACATATCACGAGTTTAAATTAGAACACGAGGATGACTTTTTCATGAGTTTGTCGGACAAAGCCAGTTTTTCATAGACGTAGCAACAGCTACGTATATAGATATTTTCTTGTATTCCTGTGTAGTTCAACGATACTTGAATGTGCTAGTTTACTTCAGTAACACCGGAATCTCACCAAACAACCCAGACGCTAAAACTAAGTTAACATAATAGAAAATTTATTATACAGAAGCAATTTACTGGATGGTATGATTTTGTATCAAATTTCATTTTTTGTCTGTATTACTTAGTGCTAAATCTTATTTGTAAATAGTGATACTACGTCAAAACAAATCATTTTGGAGTTATATGATACGGAGTTTTTTTTTAATTTCTTTTTATCTGTATCGCTTCTATGATTCACTGCAACTCTTTCTGTGTAGTTTTGTGTATGCATAATTCTGTTCATATGGCCTTGTGACAGGATCATATCGCCTTTAAAATGCTGTGCTGTTAATCACTTTGCTGCCAATAGCGAATCGTGGATCAATCGGAATCCAATTCTCCGTGAAAAATGCCACCATCCTTCCGAAGAATTAATTAATTAAATTAAGTAATACATTTATGATTGTAGACAATTTACAATTGGTCTGCAAGGATTGTGGCGCTGTTAATTGTTTCTCAAAGGCAAATGGTAGCTCGACCGAATACCAACTTTCCGAAATGGTGTCACAAGCCGTATCCAACTCGCACCTAGCATACCACTGTGACAGCCGCACTGTTATACACTAATATACTAATGTGCTATTTATCTATTTGTAACGAATAATTATTTTTACTCTTTATGGTATACTTTCCTTATAACTACTTATTACCTATTTATTTTGTTAATATACTGGAATGTACATATATTTTTAATGTATTCATAGAAATAAATTTATGAGGGTACGAGCATACCTCGCAAATACTACGCTCAAAGCATTCTAAAAAATGTAATTACCATGATTTCGACTTTTGTTTGATGTTTAAATGATTGCATTACATCAGGCGAAATGGTGTTGAATTATGGGATAATTTTATTGAATAATACTGCTCAATTCCCTGTTCGCTTTCCTTCTACGCCTTAGGACGTACAATTCTGGAAATACTCGAGTGAAATCTCCCCATTTGTTTCTTTTATTTTCGTAGTAATTTTGTGCGTCCTTTGGTATTAAATTTCATTATTTATTCGTATGCGTGCTGGACTCTTCTGCGTACGGCGATTTTCTTTTATGTTGAGGAAATTACAGGTTAGCACGATACGTGAAATAACGATATAATTTACTTTCCCATACTAGCAATGAAATAAATCGCGTTGCGAACATTTCGATTTCGCCTTTGTTGTTTTGGATAAAAGACTGTATTGTGCACTAGACAAGTACGATTAATTATATCTGCAAAATCAATAGGAATGTGGTTTTAAATAAATTTGAATAATAAATACCAACCTATATTAATATTAAGCATAAACATAATCTATGTATGTAATAGGAATTCACGTGTGTAATAATTGCTAGCACGTGAATGATATTTTGCCTATTTTTCAATCAACTAAGTGCCTCCATTATAGCACAATTGGCAACTAATAGTGTGTAAACAATCTTTTTAATGAGGTGACAGCATATTACTTCATCATGATTCGTTCATATCCATCTACGCGCACCAATACACTCTACTTAGCTATTCTATTTGGAGCGTGAAGGAAAATGTTCACCTAATATTTTTTTGCTTGCAACTATCAAACTGACTGCAAGTAATCATAAACATCAAAATCACAAAGCGTATGTAATTACTTTGTTCTAGCCAACCTCTGAAAGCAGCTTGTATCACCATATAATTACCTAGTTGAAAAGACAGAGCTGATTGATGACATGTTACCTGTAAAGCGGACGTTTTCACAATGATCTTGAATTACTTTGATTTACACTAGCGTGGTGTAAAGCGTGAAACCCAGATATAGCGTCAACATAATTTTGTCACACAACATTTTTAACAGTTTTCACAGACTATAAAACAGCCTTGGAATTTTATCAATAGATGTACTTTTAACACTATTTACCAAACACCCTTACGACACTAATGTGACGTAATAAATTGCGAGCGTGTAGTGAAATGTACTAAAATTAATTTCTTTTTCTTTGTTGCAGGTGAGTAGTCTTGCTGTCTTTTTCTATGATTTGGAAGTGGTACGTATAAAAGCAGTCACCAGTTTGGGATAATGTCGATTAACGGTAGTCGCATCTTTATAGACATATCTATGTACTAATTAAACGTTTACAGAAGATAAATTTTAATCCACAAGTATTTTACGTTGTTTTTGTTTCATAATCAAAGCAGGATACTAATTGGTTGTAAATCTTTACAAGTTCCTAAAGTTTCAGTGTTAAGCAACGGAATAACTATAGATGATTTCCATGTTTTTGAGAATACAGAACTTCCATTGTAGAAGTTAAATATGTACAGAGTATATTCTAACAACGGGGACACGCACCATTTCAAGACTGATGCCTTTATGTTATCATCCACCCCAGTCGCATTGCTCTTTAAACGTTTCAAAGCACGAAAGATATTCTCTGATGATCTTTGAACGCAAAAACAGATGAACTGGCAGGTACACGGGCCTTTAGGCAAGTACTATACTATACTGCGGCTTTTTGGAATTAAGTATTGGGTGCAAGGTATTTCTCTATCTAGTCTGTCCGGATACCTTTGAAGGTTACTGTACATGAAAGTCATAGCTGCTGGAAGACTTCTTCAAAATGGTAGAAGTATTACAAATAAAACTCTTGTTCAGTGCTTCTATACCTTTCAGCTGAGAAGGTATATCGTTATCGTATATATTTAGTTCTACTAATATTACGTTTTTGAATTTCCTTCTTATAGATTGACTCAGTATGTTGTTTCTTCTTGAGCTGATCGTCGATCATTACGCCAAGTATGCAAAGAGCATCTGGGACTGTATGACGACGGGATTTAGCAGTTATTAATATAGGTAATGTTGAGTTTGATTTTGAATAAAATGGCTTTTGTTTTGCTGTGATTAATGCTGTCAAAAATTTTAGAAGGATAGGACTTCACAAGGATTTTTTTTTGGGTTTCGAGACTAGTATACACCGTCCCTATGTACTTACTAGCTATTTCTGCGCTATTATTTTTTAGAAAACTATATTGATGAGTATTAATTAAATTGTGCATACTTCGTCAGGAAATTCTTTTCAAATAGTTTAGAGAAACCACTAATAGACTTAAGCCAAGCGTCCACTAGGCTCGTCGAATTGAGCCGAATCGAATCGCAATAATTCGCTTCCCATATATTCAAATGAAATTGCGTCGATAACTAACTAATGTCTTATGTACATATTGCTGACATACGCCTTACTGTGTTTTTCGATTCTGCCTGATGATGGGAATTTCCCGAAACCGGTAGCAAATTATTTGTAATATAGAATCTTGTGAGAAATTAGACCAACCTTTTTGCCCCTTCTATTTGTGAATAATAACATTGTCCAAGCAAGTTTGGACTATTTTAGAGATCCTGGTTGGCTCTCGGAAAATGATGCTTGCACAAAACCATTCAAGGATGTTAATAAATTCATTGTAATGGTTATTACTGAGTATTCAGTCAATATTATTAATATTTTTATATTAACTGCCGTGTATTGAGTTTCTTCAACTATGCTGCAACCAATGCTAGCAAATGAAAACCTGGGATGGTAGTTCGCTTCAACCGTTCTCCTCTTAACCAGTGTTCCGTGATAATGGTCACTTTGCAATTAGACAGCAAATGTAATTCGGTATTTAGTTTGCTAGACATTGCACATTCTGGTAGAAAATTGCAAATTCATCAACCGACAGTTGCGTACAGTTATTTGCAATTTGCATTCATTGAAGTTCCTGACGTCAAGTCTGAGGTAAAATCTTCATAATTCTCTCTAAACAGCGGTTGACTTTGGTACCTGGCGTTCAGAGTTTCGTGTTTTTTGCTTTTTCCAACATTTCCGTACCCACCAATATTTTAAACGAAGCATATTCGCCAGGACGCTTTGTGTTTAATTTCGAATATTTAGCGCCAGTAAATCCATTATTCTTTAAATATGCTTCAATGTCGTAAACGAATCGTCGCGATCTATCGCCGGCTTTTTGTCTGCGTAGTCCGCTTCTCTGGCGCTTCCACAGTGCTTACATGATTGTTTTCTCTGTTGGCATCGTTGAAAAGCTAATTGCTAATTTTGTTATAGTTTTTATAGTAGGTGCTTTGTAACGATTTTTTACCATTAAACCACAGAACTCAAATTATGTACCAAACTATAATACATTTTGAATTACTTAACTAATTTCATTCGTAAAAGGTAAGCTGCATTAGTGACCTCTTTCGCACAGCTCGTTTAGGTTAGCTCCGCTATTAAATGAACGAGAAACCTATCATAACTCACCAAATAATCGTATTTGATAAAAACGAACTTTTGTAGCTGAACGAGCCGAATGATTACCGTTGATGTCAAAGATGGTGACTATATATCTGTTATAGATGAAATTGAAAAATTATTATTATTTAGTAGAGGGAAGAATATAGCACAATACATTCCTTTGTTCTTGAAAATGCGCTAAGACCATATATACAAAAAATTAGCGGAACTGAGATGTACTAACAAGCTAAGCTAAATGAGCTCTGCAAATCCGCTAGGTCACACTTTTACGCGGAAATGAAATTTTATTTCTAAATAGGCCGCGTATACTATTCATTGAAGAAAAGTATGAAAAATATTAAATCGAAATAATTGTTATATTTCTCACTCATCACCTAACTACTTTACTTCAGTTTAATTCGCGAAATATATCTCAATTGGAACTTCCAAGACAAATCTTCCATTTTAAAACAAAACACGAATCCGTGTCGGGAGGTTTATAAACCGACGCTAAATTTAGTGAATTAATCTCATTTAAGCGTTCGGTACACCAACCAAGTTGGCTTCAGACACACACGAACCCAACAATTCGAGTGTAGCCCACGAATTCGTAATACCGAGCATTCGATCGAAATCGCCCCAAATCCGAATCGCTCACCTGCCTCCTGTATTCGACCGAAAATCGCCACAATGAAGAAGAGGATATCGAGCGGCACTGGTAACGGCAAGCCTTACACAATTCACATTGTCTGCACTTTAAACCGGTAACTACAGACGTAGATCCCGTTGTAAGGCTCAATGAATGGACGATAAGTTCGTTATTAAGTTAAGAGAGAAGTCGAAGTTATTTTCGCTACTGGCATTGTAATTCCGTTAAGCAAACTTCGAAATCGGATTGCGTTGCACGATTAGTAAAGTGCTTGTTGAAGATATTACTCGCTGATAGAACTTATTGATGATAATCTGCTCTGAACATTGCTTCACATTAGACTGCATTGTAATGTTTGAGTGTATTAACAACTATACCGGCATCGTAGCTATAAAGTAAACGCATTGTAGGGAAATTGAGGTGTTGAAAATATTCAAATATAGTTACTTCATTTACTAGGTAAACAATTTCGAAAGTCAGATATAATGCAATAAATCAGCGACTGTATTTTACGAAGCATGCGGTAGGTAAATCGCAGGAAATGATAGCAAATGACGTAACTGTCGTCTGCATTTATAGAAAACGACATTGCCTAGAGTTTCGTTGATCCTATTCAAGATAAAGCGCACCAAACGAATGTATGAGTTTATAAAGATCATTAAACGTTACTGGTTATTGCTCAATCAAATATCTAACGCTTAATAGCGGGTCGCTTTGAAATACGAGCAGTACAGGCCGAGATTCTTCGAAAGTTTCTTTGAAGGAATTTATAGTGTGTAAGAGAATGTTATTTATCAGTAATGTATTATTAATTTGATATCTATCTAAATATCTTTCGTTACACTATCATTTAAACAGTATACTTCTTTACTTTCTAATAACTTTTTACGTATTTACAACATATTTGTAATACTGCAATGAAACAGAAAGGCGTATATGAATAAAATTCAGACCAAGTTCATTTGTTTTATCCTACGTTGAAAAACTTTCAAATATCTCTCTCTTTAATATTTGGTAGAATTTTGGAACTACGACTCTATCAAGTTCGAACTGAAATGCTTTATAAACTCTTTATACTTAAGTCGATTAGATTTTAGCCGCGTTGTACTCTTGTGTGGTATCTGCAATCAGTGTACCTAAACAACCACATCGATCTTTACGTGCCTGCCGCTGGAACCACCCTTATAACATATTTTCAGATAACATTGTCCTTCTTATCCTACTTCACTGTCTCTAACCATTTGTATTATTACTCCCTCCCCTCAATACCTTTCTCTTCTCTTCAGTTCACTTTCCATCCTTGCTCTATCCGATACTACAATTATACGATGCATCTATGTAATTCGTTTCAGTTCTTTTCGGATTTCATATTGATCTTAACCTCATTACCGCATTCCGTCTTAAGTCAATTACCATTTCTGTCTCCTGCCATTTCCTGTGGACGAACTGAATGAATTATTTTGAACCTTTTGGCATAAGAACGGAACGAGCTGTAACTTCTCCTTTCGTCTAGGTATTCTGACATTCGGTAAGAATAGCACGTTTTAAAATCTGCTTATCCGAATGTTGCTGTAATTCCTTTGACTCAAATATTTGTCATTGTTTTTCCATCGGCAACTTGATTGGACCTACTTTGCGGCAGAAACAATTCTATATCCATTTGCAACTCTTAAGAATGCTCTCTTTTGTAACTCCTCCAATGCATCTCTGTGGTTCTGTGAAGTATGCGACGACTTTGTCTTTCCATTTTTACTACTACTTCCTCCTACCTTGGACATAATCCGCAACAGCGTCCTTAAACTAGCCTTTATTTTCCTTGTAACGTATTTGGCGGGTAAAATGTTAGCTTCAGTATTTTACTATTTTTAGTTCTTATTTTGGCACAATTCTCTCGTCCAATATGCCTTTCTGTTCTTTCTTGTTCGGTTGAGAATTACTGGTTTCCTCTTAGTGACCAATTCTCCGATTGATCCGGTTATTTTAAACATAACATTTCTCTGGTATTTAGCTTTCATTAATACGATGAACACATCAGCATATGCGATTGATATCACACCTTCGCTTAATTTCAGAGCCAGGATCCCATGATATAAAATATTCCATAGATATTTCCTAACAATATTCTGAAGATATACTGGAGACTTTCTTGTTTATTTTCTCTATTATCCTATTCCAGACTGCAGAGTTAAATACTAATCTTAATATCCAACGCCACCACAGTTACCCATCTCCTTTCCTACATTTTTTGGTACTCATTTTATGACGTGAACAGTCCATCTACCTTTCAGGAAACCAAATTGCCTTCTGCAAAACCACCAGTGATTTCTAATTCCATTTCCAGCCGCTCTTTGGTCATAGGTTTATTTAGCTTACAGTTGATGGAATTATGCAATGTACAGGCAGTACCATTTCGAAAAATTTTATTGTGCAACATTTTGTAAATCGTACTTAATTTCAAACAATGCTTATATTGTTATTTGACTTTTGACAGGATAATAACACATTCAGGCATTCAAACATACGAGCATACTATTATAGTACGCTCCAGTGTAATATTCAGAAAGCCATGGGCAAGGATTAACCTGGATTGTGTTCGTGTGTTATTGTTCCTATTGACTGTGCAACATATTAATCATTTTAGGGTGAATTGCGCGCGTACGAAGCTTAATTACTCAGGCGCGGATTACACGGTTCGCAATAATTTATTAACGGAGTCGTATTTAACAGATATGCGCGAGCATTTCAGTGAACGATGTAGAATGAAATTGTCGTTCATTAAATACAGAGACCGTATTGAATTGGAAATTCCGAAAATGGAATCTAATGGCTCTCGTTTAGGTTATTACGGATGGGTGTAACCTCAAAAATCTAATTATGTATTTGACTATGCGAACTTAGAATCCCCTGAAACAATGAAAGCACACTAAATAGAAAGACAAAACAAACTTCTACGAAATTTGAGAAAATGTCTCGGAAATTATTTAGAGCAGCAAACGCCACATAATCTAGTAACTACATTGTTAATTTGAAATGCAATAACTTTTTATTGTTATTGACACTGAAGTCTATAATATCATGAGAGTAGTCATGCGAACCAACATCTGTTCGAAACGCGTTGTGCAACAAAGATTAAAAAAATTAAATCTTGCAATTTTGTAAGACGATCATTCTCGATTATCACGATGATGATATTCTTCGTAGAAAAACCTATAAAATAAATAATCGGAACGAAAAGATAAATAAGTTTGCGTTTGTTTATGTCATGCGGTAATCGGTCGGTCAGCACTGACCTACGTTTATATTTTATCTGCGTATGACACGAACCAACCGAGCCAACGACAGCTCGCATAGAATGAAATCGTCTACTAGTCGCTTTATCGCGTGTGTCCTGTCCTAACCGTATGTTGTGATGTTTATAGAATGAAACGATTTAGTTATATGGCGGATCTCAGATAATATATTTCATTAATTTTTCCGATGAATTTAGCATCTTTCCACATTAGTTACTTTGTCTGAACTCTAATTTATATCATAATGACAAATTTTATGGTATAGAATCACTACATATTTTCTCTATGATGTATGTATGTGTGTAAATGATTTATATATTTTCTCGTTCTCAAAAATATGAAGATTATACAGATATATACTGCAAATGTAGCCAAATTTAAGTCATGTATTGGTATCTTACACAAATTCATCTACATCTATTAGTCTTTGGAAGTATTATTTACAGTTGAAGTGTATATTAGTTGTGCCACAGTTTTCAATTGACGATATGGGTACTGGATCCTATACATATAAATACCCGTTATACTATAGCTACTGTGGGACTGTATTCTGACATGCTAAATTTTTGCAGAAAAACTGAATAGCCACCGGCTATTATGAGATTTTAAACCAACATATTAACAAACTCAAATTTTATTTATAAAGTATACAGATAAATATACGCAATTGTTGAATGAAAAAACAAGCTGTTAGATTATATACACATGTCCATCTGTTCATATTTTTGGCATACCGGACAGTACCATGATTCATTTGGTTTTGATTTAGACTTGTTACATGATGATTCTTTTTTGTTAAAACAAATTATAGTCACTTTTCAAGTGTTAAATATTATTATTATTATTATTTATTGACTGGATCGTTGTGCAGATGTATTTGCAGTAATTCTTGAAACAAGTGATATGTATAGGGTATTATTTAGATTTGCTGCGTTTTCTTTGGAATTGAATAGATTTCTCATAGTCGATAAGATGCTGTCATTATCATCAGCGTTTGAAAAATGTCTGTTTAATATTTTTTTGGACATTAATTGTTGTTCCAGTTAAGGTAAGTGTAATGGCAAAAATAGTATCAAAGCTCCGTCAGGAATTGTTTTCGTTCCTTCAAAACTACTAGTAATATTACCAGTCACACAGAGGGGTCAAACTGTAACAATGTAAAATATTGTGTAAACAAGATTTATTAAGATGCGTCTCAAGATGTGTATCCTATACTTTAATAGCTGTGCATCCCAATTATGTAGGTTATGCTGCAAAGTAAAATGATAAAGCAATGTGCTCATCTGCCGCAGCGCTGTAACAATTGGTGTAACATAAATAATTCGTTACTCACAAAAAATTAATTAGACATATCCTTCGTTCGTACGGCACACAAGGGACGGATCTACTACAATTCCGTTAATATTGACCTCCTTGGAACTATTCCTACTAGTGAACCTGGAGACAAATTATTGAATTCCGGTTTTAATCGTCTTCCTTTAAAAATCACCATTGGAAAAGTACAATTTCCCATTATATTGATGCATCAACTACTATCATATTTTCCACGTTTTGAGCTAACGTGTGAATACTTTTATCTCCATTTACACTTTGCTGATGATGAATGGTTAATAAATGTGGTATATAATGGTTGATTAATAGTAACTCTTCTAAAGTATCCACAATTGTTTGTTCAGTTTTTGCACCCGAGTAAGGTTCATTAATTTAGCCTCTCTTTCTGCTAAGTATCCTAACAATTTCGATTAGTATACAGAGTCATTCTAATGTATTGGAATATCTAAATATTTTTGCAAATGCATAAATTGTCAAAATCAGCTTGTTCGTTTTAAACAAGCTATCATTAAAACATATTTCTAATATCGATGTCGCACGTGTTATACAAAGAACTTTCTGTCAATGTTTTCCTTTGCCAGTTTTTACATTTTCCAATTTTGGTTCATTTTTTATCAAATTGTGAGTAAATTATTCTTTCACTGAGATTCATTTTAATAAACAAAACGTTTTCATTAACACATAGTTTACTACATATGTTTGGTTTTGGTAAAGTTTCCCATACCTATTTATTTAGTATTTTTTATATATTCATATATGATTAACGTGGCCTCGGGGTAAAATTATCAGTAATTTTTGCATTGGAGGCCAGGTCATTCATATATGAATGACATCGCACAATGTTTTAAAAAAATATTTTTTTCCATTCTATTTTTCAATGTTAGAAGTCAACTGTTCGGACACCCTATGTAACATTTCGAAATCTTTTTCTTGCTTAAGTTTGGCTCACATTTTGGTAATAAATCTGCAATATCGGCTCAAGAAAATTGTTTCCCGGGAAACATAGGTAATAATTGGTAAATGTTACGAAGAAGAGAAAGTATCTCAAGAATGATGCCATTCCTTACATTTCAATATATTTTTTTGTACGAATACTGGATTAAATGAAAAAGAACTGTTCGGTCATTTAACCCAATCGTACGGCTTTTCCATGAGGTTTCTTTCGAAACTGTCAAGTTGGACGCCACCGCGTGCACGGAATTAAGTCAGCCGCATTGGTCACACTAGACGGGCGAGGCGATTGGTTGTACGAGCAGCATTTGTTATATCGTGCGTCAGCGTTGTGTGTTTATCAGACGTAACCGGTCAAACGGAAACGGTAGCGTCCACAAGAAAAGCAAGTGAAAACTAGATATTTATAAATCTACTTGTTCCAAAGCTGAATTCGGATTAGAATCAAGATCGATAGTGTGAATCAGCTTTTGCAATTAATTAAGATCAAAATGGGCATATACAATATTACATATTACCATGTCTTACTATGCAAGTTTTTCTTTACACAGAATTTTTCTTTTCGTGTTATACGACCCTGGCAAAGAAAGATACTATACTGCTATTATTTTGCACACGGGTATATATGGGAACGCGATAATAAAGCGATTTCAAAGATCTTCCATACTACCTACCCAGGGAATAGGAAATTATTCAACAATAATCTCTGTTTACAGGGTGCTACAGAACAAGCTGAGTCGATATGTATTTCCGAAAGTATTCAGATTTTTGCAACTTTCTATTATAACGGAAATACATAAATCCAATCCTTCGTTAATTAAAATGTACGCCAAATTTCAATGTATAAACATGTGTCCAAAGTGCGCCATTATTTAATTATTTCGGTTACTATACTATACTGCTTTTGGCAGAAGCAACCCTAGGAACTCTTCTTTTTCTCTTTACTAGCGAATTCTACACTAAAATGTAAGAGAACTTCGTGATTAGCTCCTTTTATTTAAAATTAGTAGTTACTTGAAAAAAGTAATTTGATCGCCACCCTCCTTTATGTTTTTTTTTTTTTTAGAATCCTGCGAACACTAATCTCAAATATGTCGAAGTCTTATTCCGTATCTGTTAAGGAGATTTTAGAATATGCACGAAGGTATCTCAACAAAAAAAAAAGACTCCGCAACCCCTTTCAATTACCTTGCTAATGTACAAGGAATACCTTGTACATTACCACCAAGTAATCCTCGTTGCCAATTTCTAAACGGTACATGATAAACACTTTTTCAATGATTAAAAGGCAAATTAATTTTAAATTTTCTATGTTGACACTTGAACTAGTTTCTTGTTTGTATCTTAAAACAAAAGTCGATCAGTTAGAACTCAATCATGAAAAAAATCTGTTTTTTCAAGTGATGTAATTACGTAGTCCGTTTACACTTCAACGTAAAATGTACTGATGATATGAAAAATGCGGATTTGCATTAAAGAAAAGTTAAGTTTTCGAATTTTTGACATAATAAAATTCGACGCCATTTTTGTTATAGATTTGGAGAGCTCTAGGGCTTATATTTACAACATCTCAAAAATGTTTAGCCCGAGACGCTTGGATTATGAAAAAGTATTGAAATATCTCATACATTCTAAAAATTAAACCGAAAGTTGCAGAAACCTGAAAATATTGTACCTGAAACAGGCTTTTCGAAAAAGGTTCCCAAATACAGTGTTGGCCATAACTAAAGCACCCTCCATTACGCGGTTGTAATTAAGGCCTACTTGTAATAAAACAACATAGTATATTTAATATGTTAAATGTAAATTTTTTGTTTACTTATTAGTTCACTATTAATAAAACTTAACAAAAACTATTCAACAGTTTTAATATAAAACGTGCAAACGATAAATTTACATAATAGTTGAAAATGGGTTGGACAAAACTAAAGCACCCCTTTACTTTTTTCAAAGAACAGCACCTCTCAGATCGAATGCAAGATATTAGTGAAGTGCACGTAAAATGCCACATCAGCGACCGCATCCAACAAAATAGACAAATGTATAGATGAGATCATTGTTCCTTAGTATTGCAGAGTTGTGCATACGGCTAAGACGGTAAAAATGGCGAGAAATACGTATTCAATTGAATTTAAAATAAAAACAGAACAGCCAGGCTTCAGTTTGCCAAAGCTCACCTCAACAGTCCAAAAATGGAAAACTGTCTTGTTTTCTGATGAATCAAATTATAATTTGAAGGATTCCGATGGAATGAGGCGAATAAGAAGACGAAAAGGACAACGACTGAATCCTAAATATTGCATCGCAACTACCAAGTAAAGAGGAGGAAATTTTATGGTCTGGGGGTGCTTTTCTGGACAAGAAATCGGACCTATCCACCGAATAGAGGAAATAATGGATCGTCATGTACACTAACATTTTAAAAGATGCCATTAAGATGGAGGTTCCAGCATGACAATGATCCGAAGCATACGTCTCAACATTGTAAAACTTGGTTACAGCAAAATTCTATAGAGGTTTTAAAGTGACCTGCCCAATCTCTCGATCTCAATCCTATTGAGAGCCTATGGGAGATCGTAAATATGAAAATTAATAGAGAAAATTGTACAAAAAAAGTGGCATTATTTGAAGCTGTTAAAGAAGCACATGTCAAGGGATGTTATTGACGACTTGAAAGTAAAGGATTTGCTACAAAATATTAAGAAATTTCTGATTTAAGGAGGAGTGCTTTAGTTTTGTCCATCCAATTTTGAGATATTATATACATTTTCCGTTCACACTTTTTATATTAATATTGCCAAATAATTTTTGTAAGGTTTTGCAAATATTATAATAATAAATAAACAATAAATGTAAATATATTTAAATTTTTATGTTTTATTTAAGAAAAATGGCGTTAATTGCAATCGTGGAAAGGGGTGCTTTAGTTTTGGCCAATACTGTACATATCGATTCAGCATGTGTGCACATGATTTAAAATGTAGGTGTTGTATTGTAATGTACTTGAATCGTAATGACGATGAATTCATATAGCGATATAGCATATATCTAAGTACCTATATTATTATATATATTATATGTATTAATCTATATTTAACTATTTAAAACCAATTTCGATAGGTAGCTAATACGTTCAATAGATTAACTTTTTATTTTAAATGTATTATAACTGGTGCATAGAGCCGACTTGTCTTTGTGTACGAACTACAAAATTTCTAAAATTAAAAGTCTATTACAACTTTTACTATCAGACGTGCCATTTCATAAATATGTATACGAATACTAAAGTGTTCTATTTTTCTCCACCTTCCACGTCGTAGCTTGTTTTGATATGTCTGCAAGGTTAGGTCAGTAATGATATATAATTCTTCTAATAACACTATTTGGACTTGGAAAGTATAATTATAAAGCAAACACAGTTGTTTATTTAAGGATGTGTTGCCTCATTTTTATGTTTGAAATGCTTTCCCGTTAAATGTTTATTACATGTTCTGTATTTGGTTGTTCGCTAACATGCCCATAAGCATTATTCGGAATTGACAGTGATATATTCTACTAGGTTATTAAATTGAAATTAAAGTATTTTACTCTTATTTGGCATGTGATGAAGGAATGTTTTAGGTAGCTTTTTTTGCAATAATATCGAATATCTGGCAACTGTAACTTATTATTAGTTAATAACGGTATTTATGTGATTTGTGGCTATTTAATTCTTATAGCTTAAACTGTAATTATTTAGTACTAAATTAAGATATTTTATAGTTAATATATACGTCTCACGTCTGTTTGTATCTATATTTGTGCATATACATATGTATGTATGTATATGTACAGATAACAAAAGCTTACTCGTACCGCAATTGCAAGCACTATCACTGCTTGTACCTCCGTCAAGCGGCAGCCCTATGACTCACGCTGCGTCGGTTGCGTCCAGTCCGTTGAACCCAGCTGCCGTAGTGTGATGTACCTCGTGGAGATGGCACTAGTGTCAATTCTGCACTCCAACTTCGCAGCTATCTGACCGGAAACTCGGGAAACTTGTCGATTTTCATAGTACTCCCACTAGTTGTGCAGCAAGTGCATTACAAATAGGAATACGCGAATAACAGAATATATTGTAGACATTTCGCGTGGATAGTCTCTATTTGCAGTTGTAGATAGACCTTAAGTAAATATTTCATGTTCAGCGTAAAATTGTATACTACAGAAAAAGATAAGCAAAATAAGATTTGTCGTCTCGTGAAGAAGATCATCTTATTAATCCGGATTTAAACTGTCTAAGTTGTTCAGATTAGCGAAAGCTTAGTTTAAATAAATAATCTATACCTGCAGTACAGCTAAAACATCATACATCATAAAAGATGTTTAACTTACACTTAAAATGTTAACAAAAATGTTTAACACAACAACAATGTTGATTTTTTAATATACATTTCATTAATTAATTTGAATGTTATTGTTTGAAAAAACTGAGACAATCAATGAAATTCTAGTTATTTTTTCTAATTTATTTCTATTTCTAGGTTAATAGAAACGTAGATGATTCGATTAAGTTTTTTTAATATATTTGTTACTTGAGCAATTAATATTTTTTGTATTTATATTGGTAATATAATCGAAATTTCGCTCGCCACCTCTGAAATTTTAATATACATTTCTTTAATTAATTTGAATGTTATTGTTTGAAAAAACTGAGACAATCAATGAAATTCTAGTTATTTTTTCTAATTTATTTCTATTTCTAGGTTAATAGAAACGTAGATGATTCGATTAAGTTTTTTTTAATATATTTGTTACTTGAGCAATTAATATTTTTTGTATTTATATTGGTAATATAATCGAAATTTCGCTCGCCACCTCTGAAATACTCAAATAAGACAACTTCCGCGATTACATTGTGCAATACTCTATTGTAAATTCTAACTTGTTATAAATACAGTTAAGATAATAAAAGGTCTTACAGTTCTTTTATATCTTTTGCAGTTGGTCCTGGATTGGGAAAATATCGTGAAAATTAGACTAATTTTTGTGACATCTTTTATTTTTTCACAAATGCAATCTTAGCTCTTCAAGATTCAAAGCAAATTGTATGAGCTTTTTTTATAGAATATGAACTTTTGTACCAAAATCTTTGGGAAGACACTACACTGTTTTCGAGCTGAATCAATTAGAAATATGTGACAAAGGTTAATTTTATCTCTGATTAAACATTGCACCGAGAATATATCTACGGTTTTCTGTTTTCATTTTTGGTATGGAAATTTTGGAACCTACAATAGATATAGATTTGGTTAAATTATGAAAGAAGTGCAGTTTTTTAAGCTAAACTGAACGCTCTTCTTGTATTTCAGCAAAGCTTTACAGCTTACTAGATATTTGCAAAAAACGAAATATCTCTATTTGTTTTAACCTCGTCTAGCTACATTGTTATTGAATTTAGACCCTCTCTCAATTCGTGTTAATAATTTTAGGATTTATCATTTTCGATATTTTAAGAGTGGTTAGCTATGGCTTTCTTAAAAGGAGCTTCTTGTTTTCGTCACAAGAATCTACTGCATTATATGGTTATTTTGCCAGATAAATAAATTAGAGTAATTTAAAACATTTTAAAATAAAAACATACTTGACATAAACAATTCTCATAATTTAGAGTCGGCTATGATGTCAGTTGTCAGCTGTGAGATGCGTCAGTTTTGATATTATCTGAATCATTTTGGCTAAATATTAGTTTGTGTTTAGTGATTTTGATAAGTCTTTTAGTTTTTGCCAATTCTCTGATCTAGAGCAACATTTAATAATAATAATAATAATCATAATAGTTCTTTATTGACGACGACGGTATAAAAAGTATTAACAAAAAAGCAACAAAAAAAGAATACATCGCCAAAAGATTTGAGATCAGCTGCCTGCAGGACAAGCAGCTGCTCTAACTCCCAAACCGCAAATAAACTAAATATAAGCAGACTAAAACTAATTACTAAACTAAATCCAAATTCGAGTCTAAGTGCAAACAAGCGTACTAATAATTGCAAGTGTAATATCAGTGCACGCCCACTATGCCGGTCCAGAGAGAGAGTGATAGAATTTTTTAAGATGGCCAGCGAAAGATGGCGCAGCTAAGATCTTAAGATAAGCTGGAATTGCATTGTATATTTTGGCAATGTTGTAGGAGTATGATCTTTGGAAAAGTTCCTCTATATTGCAATTTTCCTATAAGAACATGGTTGTCAATCTGATCAAAGACTTTAAGAAAATAAAATGGTCAAGATAAACACATAAATCTTGTTTGAGTAATAAACTGCTTTTTCTAGTCAATTTAGCAAACCCTGCTGCGGGAAAAATATTGATCGTAAATGTGATCAAGAGAAATTCCTGGAAATTATTTTAAAGTTCCAGATTTTTACCAGTAGGAGGTATAAGTGCTACGTTCAAATCTAAAATTTCTAGTATCGCCAGAAATCACAGAATCAGCTACACTCATACAATCATCAGTTGAAATCCTGTTTCGTACTAGATAATTATTTTAGTGACATTGTTTCGTATATGTCATAATAAGAGAGAGGGAAGACCATCTATTTGTTATTGTTTAATATTTCCGTTACTACTCAACCTATGCGCATAATCCTTGACTCCCTTTTTGGTCACTCTGCAGCGGTAAGTTATCTTTACAATTTTCTTTAAAAAATTAGATAGGACGTTAATGGATTCTTAAACAGCTTTAAATGACTTATACTTGACTCAAAACCGCTTCTCGATATCTCTAGGCGTTCTTAACTTATCGCAAGAAAAAGTAAAAAGCTAGGATAAAATAATAAATAGAATCATTAATATAATATAATCAAGTTAGCTGCAAACGAAAAACAAAATTAGTTAACCATGGAAATTAGAAACCGAATAATCTCACTTATTAGACTGAATTAATTTAAGGAAGATGACACTGTTCGACTATTTTTTTTTCTCGAAATGTGCCCTCTCAAATATTCAAAGTGCCTGCTATCATTATTCACACTCGCTCAAAGTGTTCGTGGGTAGGTAAAGCAGTAAACGGTAGCTTCTACTTACTCTAGTGTTAGGTCGCGAATGGCATTTCGAATTCTATCTTGCATATCTTGTCGTAGGCTTCGTTGGAAAGACAACATGTTGACATGTTTTAGTTGCCCCACAAATAAAACTAAACATGTCAAATCGGGTGATCTTATTAGTCAAGGAAAGAGGCTTCTCCTTTCTCTCTATCGGTCTAGATATATTTCATCCAAGAGTCGCCAAATATTAATTGAAAGATGTGGTGGGCAGTTGAAGGAACATATTTTGCCTCGTTTGAAGAGGCCCATTTTTCGATAGGAAAAGTTACTCATCATGTAGGTACTCCAAAAACAGATTATTAGTGGTTGGTAAAAGAAATAGGATACAATGATTGTAATATACTGCAACAAATACTCACACCCCAGCTTCTAATATTGCACCATGTAAGGATTTTCGGCACAACAGTAACGAAAGTTGTGCAAATTTACTTTACCGTTGCTGTAAGAAGTGGTCTCGTCTGTCGAAAGAATCTGCAATAAAAATTAGAATATTTATATTCTATATATTTTATATTGAATACTAGAAAATTTGATACCTCATTAACTTTTAGCCATTGCTGCATTTTGCTACCGTATCGACGGCCCCACTATTCGTAAAAAGCTTTTTATACAACTGCCTGTAAAAGTGGCACTTTTAATGCAAGCTAACCGGATTAAAAATTTAGTTTTATGACATAAGCGTGTTGAAAATACTTTTAACACTCGTAAATTGCGACACGAGCGTTAGCGAGCAAACTTTTAACTCGTGAAATAAAATCGCACTTTTAACACTTGTATCGTAAATAACTATGTCGAATGCTTAAAATCAATATCAACCGAAAACGCAATGATTTAACACTTCAACTTCCACTTCCCAAAGCCAACTTATCTTTTGAGTTATATTATTGTCTTACTGCGTTCTTGTCTTTAACACTTTTTATGCTCTGCTTTAATGGAAAATGTTGTATACTGTATCTGTTCGGTAAAAAATGCTCATTGATATATACAAATATCTTTCTGCTACACGTGTATAAACAGAAAAATTAATCCGGTTTACATATTTCACTGCATTGTAATTGAATTTGCAAATCGTAATCTGAACGCTGGACCCTGCATCGAAATGAACAAACCCGCACGCTATCAAATCATTGTTTACCGAACAGAGCAGCCTCCATCCTATACAATAGCCGCATCCCCATATCCCTGTTTACTACCTGCCTACAGGCCGGCTATCGGACGCGCGTACTACAAACGCTATACATTGATAAATAGGTCGTGTGCTATGCAATGTGATACGATGCGTCTGCTGTCGCCGTTTACCCGACCAGCCGCTCTCAACCTAGACAACCGATATTGATTTTTGGGAGACGGCGGCGGGCGTGGTATAATGGCAAAAGGTCTGTCCCGTCCAACTTTGTTTAGCTCCCCTGCATCACCGTCACATCCTGTACACGTTAGGGGCAATTTATAAGGGAAGCGTCAAGAACGATATTGCGCCAATCTAAGGCACGAAACAAAGTTTGTGAGTTGTTTTATTAGATGTGATGCGGAATCTAGTATGGATAAATTGCGAGTTATCTTATAACTTGTAACATATAGAAAAAAGAGGTCTTACTACTCAACTTCTTCTTAAAACATTTTCTAAAGGCGTTGCAACACATTAAAATTAATATGAATAAAAACCAAAGACACATATTAAAATCAATTATTAAACTATTAAAGTAAACAGCGGGAGAGACCACGCCAACAAACGAATAACGCCATGTGATGTTTGGCGCGAAAATCTGTGAGAGGTTAGGACGAGACAGTTGGTGAACTAAATACAAGATAGACAGGAATATACTGTGTGAACAATTAACACAGGGTGTTAAGAATTTATGGGAAGGAATGTCATGATTATTTCTTATCATGTAAATTAATATCAATTTCAAATAACTATGCATAAATGTTACTTAACTAGTTAATGTCACTACGATAATTAATACTATTTCTATTAATGTTTATAGTATAATACATTTCATTAAACAATCTTTTGAAATATGAGTGTTGAGTGCTCAAAACTGACACATTATCGAAGTTAAAATGGTGACCTGTACCATGACAATGATCGACTAGGGCCGATTTGTTGATCGTGTTCTGCACGTTTTTACAATCATTGTTATATTGTCTGAGTCTATTCTTGATGTATTGTGATGTTTGTCTAACATAGATAGTGTCACATTGCGAACACGGAATGGAGTAGACAACATCTGATTTCAAGAGGACTGGCACAGGGTCTTTAAGTTTGCAAAATAATTGGCTAAGGGAATGTATACTTCCAATTTGTTGGGTTGGTAAACGGCTCTCAACTTCCAGATGGTTTCGTCCTGATCTCCTTGGATGTGGTGTTATTATTTACTAATATACCACTTCCAATAATAAATGGTATCATTTTAATGAGAACTGGGATCTAATCCAACCTCACACTTCTATTAATAAGGACAAGTTTCTGGAAATTTTGAATTTCCTATTAAACTCCTCTTGTTTTACCTTCAATAATCGCTTTTATAAGCAATTATTCGGTACTCCGATGGGTAGTCCAATTAGCCCTATTTTGACTTGTATGATTATGGACCAACTGTTGGATCAGTGTATAGCAAAGTTATCCTTCCGACCACCGTTTTTCTTCAAATACGTGGACGACCTTATCACTGCGGTTCCCAATTCTATGATTGATTATACACTAGATATTTTCAAATGCGAAAGCTCAGAATTTGAAAATTTGAGTCTATTGTTGGAATCTTTGCCTGCCATACCCACAATCCCTACCTAGTGAAATTATCAATTATCACACCACAATTTTCAAGTCTCGCGTTCCGAGTCAAGTACAGTGAGCAACTCTACTGACTTCAGATTATTTAATGAGATTGATGTCAGAGATGTCTTAATAAGCAGAGGTTGCCGTTCTTTCAGAACTGCAGAACTGGTGATCTATTTTGACCCACACATGCAAATAAGAGTTCTACAACCGACTCCCGCAAACTGCCCTAAAGACTGATAATGTGTAGGCGAAAATTGCAGGTCTAATCACGAATCGAATTTCCAAACCGAGAGAAAATTTTGTCACCGTTGGTACCATTTGCACACTTTACAAAAAGAATACAATGGAGCAGGGAGAGGAGGAAAGCAATACGTAAAAATAAAAAACATAATTTTTACTATTTTTCTGTCACTTATACGAAAATCGTTGAACCAAGAGTAGCATAAAACTGTAACCGTGCGAAGAGAAAATTATTACATATAAAGACGTGCCCAGATAGCACCTACACTGCTCATTTGTGTAAGTGAGTCTGATCTATATACTATGTAACACAGATGTATATTAATGGTAGCCTACAGAGATAAATATCGCTTATATGAATGCAATTTTGAAGTCAAATTAAAATATATATTCCTTTACACAGATTTATCATAAGCTTTCACGTATGGTAAGAACTACTATACCAGTACCCTGTAGGTACTGGTTAATACACACGAAAAAGCATTAAGGAAGCTGTTCGCTAATGTATGTTCGCTTGAACTGCTTTTCTCTTTTACTTCTTATGAATTCACCTTGTCGTGACCCATTCACTTCACCAAGCACGCTCTGTTAGACAACATGACGCTTCTATAAAGAACTCTAGCCCTTTTATCGCGAGGCGCCAACCAATCACAGTTTTCTAATAGCTTTCATCGCGGAAAAGAACTGGAACTGTGGGAGCTCGCATCGCACGATGCCACGTTTCGATTCTTCTTTCCAATTTACGGCCGACGGATTTTATGGCGAAACAAACTGATGCGTGTGTTTGTATATGTAGAGAATGTTTGTGCAGAAATCAGAAATCGATAACCCTATCGTTTCTATTCGAAATGTAGTGGGGTTGTATGCGCAGTTTGCGAGGGTCGTCATTATTAACTTGATAAACAGGGAACTCTTATAATGGTGGTAAAATGTTACACCATGATATAAACACTTGACTGAACAGGTTCGGTTGTGAGAATTTAAGTGAAAATAATAAAATTAACAAAATGATTTTCAAAATCAGGTAATTTTGAAATCGAAATTAATATTATGGAATTAACGGCTTTTCTTGCGTTCTTGTGTAAAACAAGAATCTATCATTATGTTCGGGAGTTTTTGAGGAAATTTAGCTTTAAGTGAAACACCGCCATCCAAATTATAGCAATCATCCCAACATCAAATAGTATTACCTTAAGAAATATTTATTCCTCTTGCAAGCGTTATTGTCGAGACCAAACGTTTCTTTTACAGGATAATTTAGGACGTCATTATATACGACATGATTCGCATCCAGTTTCCATGCGCAAAATAACATAAAATTGTTAGTTTAGTATTATACTGCATTCAAGTTTAAATCTGTTCTGTTCTTCTGAAACATATTTGCAAATACAAGGTAGTCGTACATCAACAGCTATACGAAACGAAATTTATAATAAAGTCTACTAAATTTAACATTTTATTGTGTAAGAATTCATGTTTCAGACATTTATCTCCCAAAATAATTGTACATGTTCCGCAAAACAAAGTAATTTATGTCCTACAGGAATTGGTATGTGGGTAGAAGTATAATAGCGATTACCTGTAATATAGGGCTGCTATCTTTTTTGGTAATAATTTACGATTACCAAAATAGTATTTCATACTATTTTATTAATGAAAGAAGTATAATGTAACTGTACGGTTGCTAAATTTTTAGAAAGTGGCTAGGTACAGGTGGTCAAGAAGAACAGTTGTTTGTTTAATAGGAATGCATTGAGATAGCAACAAAACAACGATTACAGGAAACTGTTGAGATCTTTCAATTCGTTGTTAGATTCCAGCCCGTTATGAAATAATCAACAAAAGACTAAAAAGAATATCCAGTTACAAGTTTATAATGTGTTAGAAATATAAAGAAATATTTTCTCTGGCTTCAAGAAATACAAAACAATTGAAAAGATTTTCTTGCGAGTGTCTATGTATTTAAAATTTTGTGTCAGAAAATTTCCTACTGTTAAGTTTATTTTATAAAGATCATAATTTAAACAAGTGAAACAACACATGTTGTACCCACCTTGCGCGTGGAACATATGTAACTACTAAAATAGGGAAGGCAGGTGGGTCATACGTAACAGCTGAATAAAAGTGGTAACAGAATGAGTACCTGTAAGTTGCCTTTCACTTTCATGTATGTATGTACTTACATACGTATGCTCCTACAGGAAAAGCATTCTCCACTGTGTGATAATATATTTCGCTAAAGAATTATGAAGACGGCGTTATTGAATGCCAGAAATATTTCTTGAATATTAGAGGGAAAAATATTCCTTAATGCCTGCATACGCTAAGAGAATAAATAAAATTCCGTAAAATCCCACACTTGCCGAAAACGTTCTGTTATGCTTTTATTTCATTTATATTTATTACTAGTGGTAATATAATCTATTACAATTTTATAATCATATACATATTTTTTAAATATTGAAATAAGTATTGAAGTTGCATAGTAGAATATTATGAACTTGAAATTAAACGTAGTGTAAGTAGATTATGGAGCAGATAAAAGAATTTGTTCTGTTTACTGTTCTGCAGTTTTCAACCTCGTTCACATAGCTTTAGCTTCTCATTCAAGTGTCCAAATCTATTGAAAATAATTGACCAAACGAAGCAATTAATCTTACCAATTTGGTAGCAAAGACAAGAACAACTGTATCCGTTATACTTTTTTGAAGTGACCACACAAAATCGAAGTATACAATGATCCTAAATGAAACCCGCTAACTGTTTTAGACATAGGTATGATTTTTAGTCTATTAAAAGAAGGAGATTTAATTGAGTTTTTTGATTGTTGTGGTTTTTGTGTAGACATGATAATATGCCTTATCAATTTTTAAATCATGTATGCAAAATATTGAGATAGATGTGTGTGTTAGGTAAAGTAGATCTTGCATAGGAACCAACGACAACTTTAAATTTTGCATGCAGTCAAAATACCAGGAATATACCATTGTATTTTTTTGGCTCGGCGTTCATGAACAATTTTTCAGCGATTGCAACTTTATCAAAAGCATCCCCTAAACTGATACTGTTGTTTCTTTTATATGAATTCCTCATACGCCCAAACTGTAAGTCAAAGTTTCCATGAAAAAATTAATTTGTACATAATATACATAACTTTTAGATATTTGATGCAGAACATAACATTTTTTTCTTGAATTATGGGACTGCTTTTAGGAGATATCAACTAGTGTGATCTTTTACCAGATTCTAAACACCAATGGGAACGCAATATACCATGAAAAGTGTATAGACTAGTAAGAATAATTTGGTCGCGAACTTTTTCCTTAAATGAACATTTCTTAATACGATTAACCCTGTTTGTCTTTTGCATAAAATTTCTTTAAAATGTTGTTGCAATTAATTACCATCCAACATTTATAAATAATATTATTTTGAATTACGCATTCTTTGTCTGTGGTGGATGTAGCTACAGCGGCTTCTTAAGCTGTATTGCTTTTAAGATTAGCGCTGCAACTCTTACTGCGTATTTTAGCATGCGTAGATGTGTGTTTAATGGCTTTGTACATCACTGCTTTGACGTAGGTAATACGTTGTTGCAGGGAATGGTACCACCCCGGATGAATTGTCGTTGTTACTGCTGCGACTTTCGAACGTACATATTCAAATACTGGCACAAAATTTTGATAGCTTGTATCAATGCCTTTACGCCCTTTTTTTACCTTTTCTTGCCCTAGCAAAACAGTTTAGAATCAAAACTTCCTGGATCAGTGTTCACTCACGGCATAGATCGACTTTTGACTGAACATATGCACACCGTCCAGAATTTTAACAACAAACAAAAATCTATTTGTCAAATAGATTTTTGTTCGAATGTCAAATTATTCGAGATAATAATTATATTGATTTTTTCTGCATACATATATGTATTTGTGTAATAAATGTCATTTCCATTCTACGACAATTCTATTGGTTAAGGCGTGTCAAAAGGTCACAGTAACTCGACGTGACAACCACGCTAGAGACTTTTGCCTCTATCGTGGTTGATACATCGAGTTCTCCCGATCTTGCACTTTCTAATCTTTGAAGAAGTCATTTATTTAGATTAATAGCAAAACGTATAGTATTTCGTATTTTTGCGTATATTTTTAAGTTTTTTTTTTGTAGTGCATTTATATCACACAAGCATGATGCGGTCAAAACCCTGAAGTCCTGATAATAAAACAGTGAACTATTTCTCCTGCGTAATTTAAAATTATTTAATTGATTTTAGGTCGTGTATTGTTTTATTGGAAGCTATTAACATATAATTCTACAAGTGCGGGTAAAATCTGAACGGGAATACGAGTATAAAATATGCATATATCAAAATGGTATTTTCATATCATTCGCAAGCTGTTTATGCATTATTTCATCCAACCACTACGTTGCGCAAATTATAGGGGATGAGGTTGTTATTATATAATGAACTGAATAAAGGTACAGGTATATACACTCAACGAAATTTTTATATTTCTACTTTTTAAACATTACGAACGGTTATCGTGGCTTTTGAATATTTAAAATAATGCTTAAAACAAAAGGTTGAATCGAGCACGCCGGCAATCTCCATACCTATTTTCATATATAATTTTTATAGAAATTCACTACATATGAAAATTGAGAGCGAACTTTCCAATCTACGTTGTTATAGTGTAGTGATTAGCCCTACGGATTTCCATCAGAATTTACCAATTTTTAGGCAACTATCGCAACTATTACATTTTTATTTTAGCAGACTTCCTAAAAATGATTAATTGTGTTTTTATAAAATTTCCTACGAAAGGTCTGTTTATTCAACAGTATCCACCGAAGCTGCCACCATATTTATTCACTTGAGTACTGTACTTCTATTTTTCTTTGTCCTACAGATGAAGTTTTCTTCAATTCGGTAAGAGATTATTATTATTATTCTCAATTTCACCGGTATTTTCTACATCTGACGGATAAGTAGTTCATCGGTCCCCTAAAAGACAAGATGGTTCTCTTATTATGGGTTATTTTTGTACATGTCAATCAGTATGTATGGTCTTCAGCTTTTCAAACAGTTTCTTTGGGGTTTTACCTCTATTTAACTCCCAGTATTTTTTCCGTGTATGTTTTATCAATGTTATTATATTATCCAGTCAACGGTTATTAGAACGTGTGACTGGTTGTGGAGAAGAGCACTGAGGTAATTTTCACCTTTAACACGATTTATAGCGTAGAAATGATCAAACTTTATAAATCTCATGATTAAGTTTGAAAATCATCCTAGTTTCTCCAATGGTTAGTTTGAAAAGCCTGATTGTTTAAAACAAGTTTGATTTGTTCTTGTCTTAGCAGTTCATATTTTGGTATTTTAGAAACTGTGTTTATATCAACTGTTGATGCTAATAAACAATTTTCTTCACAGTCCCCAATTACTAGCATCGTAATGCATAGTTTTTATATAGAGGAACTTCTTATATTAAAAATTTATTAATTTTTTAAAGTTGGTAATAAAATTGAAATTTACAAACGAAATCCATAACAGATGGTCACAGGAAACATTACTCACACTTAAACTTGCATTTATAATATCCTATCTATAAAATAAAAACTGTTATTTATTATTACATGCCACTTGAAAAACTCTTCAAAAATGTATAGAAGAAATCCGTCCCTTAACTTTTGGTTCACATTTTCAAACCTAGTGAAGTATTTTATTGGATTGCATCAATAATTTTATGTCGCTGCATTATAGGAATTTTTCTTATCGATATCCATGTTAAGTACCTTCTTCGCAAATAAATACTGGTACATAAGTATTTACTGGTACCAGAAATGACAGTAACGATATAAAAACAATTGCATGTCGGAATCACTATCCAGTTTTTAGTCTCATTTATCATAAGGTAATCGATTATGAATTATTATCGATTTGATAAAGTGAAACGCCTACAACCTATTATACACGGAAGTATACTCGGTTGCCTACAGTAAACGTATTCTTCGTTTCTTAAATTTGTCTGCATAATTCATATACACCTATACACAATATGTAATCTCATTATGTCTGTTTACTTCTTGTCTAGCATTTTAATTAATTAACCGTTAACTTCAAAGCGTTTCATTCTTCTATCGGAGAACAAGAAAATAAAAGCTACAAAGATGGTAATAATTCTCGTTATTCCGGAGTTCTACGAATGCTTACTAAACGAAAACGAAAACAAAGCGAAACAAATTAAGAAAAAGAAAACTTGCTATCGCCGTCAAAAGCTTCTTTGTCTCATTCAGGAGAAAAGCAAAAAAAAAGCGTTGACGGTAGTCTGCGCGGCCTATCGCCGAAGAGGATCACTTAACCTACTTTCGATAATTGAAAATTTACGCGAGAGGTCGTAAAACTTTTGGATCGACAAAATAAAAGTTCACGCCGCACATCGTTCGCTTTTATGTGACGTAAGATAGATATGTTGTGCATGTACACTGGCGTTTATAAATTTTATCTTTCCAACCGAAACGACATAAAATCATTCGTAAAAATACTATTGCGGAAAAATCGCTAACTGTGAACACGTTTATTCGTGTTGGACGTGAATAATAAGTCTGTCTAAGACAACTACATCCGTTATTTTAATTTTTTTATTTCTAAAAGAGAATGTATTTATTTATTCTTCACTTATTTGGTTCGCGGATTATCTCATCATCATTGACTTGAAGGAATTCAGCATCCTGGACAAGTTATATATCGTCTTCTTTGTTTTGAACGGTTCATTTACATTAGAATACAACTTTTTCAGTGACATGAGGTGTTTTTCAGAGATAATATCGTTGATAATTCTTCTAAAACAACGGCTCATATACATATATGGGCCCTGTGTTTCTTTGATCTTTAGCATTCCATTCTTCCAATAACCTTTCTAGACTTCTCAAGGATCACTCCATATGCCGCACTAAATGCTTCCTAACAATTTGTCCTTTCTCGAATTCGTTCAGGTAGCACTGTCTTCCATTCCACAGCTAACATGTACACAATGCCAGACAATCACATCTGTTGATTCTAACAACGTGCCGCCATCACCGTTTCGATAATAGCGACCACCAGCGTTGCCAACAAAAACTCATGACATTATCGTGAATTTAAAGCTAAATTACGGTAGATTATGGTAGCCTGTAAGAAAAAGTAACCTTTTCATTTCGCGCCATCTGGTGGCTGAAATTAAAAGTATTAGGATTATTTGAATGTGATTTGAAGTGGATTTGAATCGTACGTACATACATACATAAATAAAAATAACCGGTGTATCAAATATAACAATTTATTTATTACACAACTTAAATATTAAAACTTTAACAGTGAGTAAAATAAATAATAATATAAAATTAATATATAATATAAAAATAATATAAGAGGAATAAATTTATCTAAACAAAATAATGATCTCAAATAAATGGCAATTTTAATTTTAAAAAAGAAACAGTGCTTACTTTATAATATATTGTTTATCGACTTGGAATAACACAAAAATTATTCCCCACTTAACGGTTCTAAAACTATATCTCCTATATCCACATCATCGGCACTATTGTGATCCTTATGATATAACGTTGCAGTATTATATTGAGACATCATTATATCCGAAGGTTGAAATTCGACACAGTTGCCCACACATCCACTGCTTAGTAAAAGACCATTAATAGTTTGCGTAACTAATTTGTTGCGCAGCTTTGTTTTTATTAAATTAACTTTTGAAAATATTCTTTCACAACTGGCATTAGAATGGGGTATTGACAAAACATTTAAACAATATTCAGCTAATTCTTTAAACAATGGTTGACCATTGCCATCAAAGATATTTCCAACTGCTACCCAAAACTTATCTACTTCTTTATTGGAATATTGAGAAACATCATAAGTAAGAAGTTCTCGCCATTGACTATCAATTATTTGAACTTGACTGTGTTGATCGATATCAATAATTCTAGGCGTTAATTTCAATAGATTATACAACGAATGAGTTTTTTGTTTATGACATTATCAGGATTAATGCAATCTATTACTACCATGAGTTTATCTGCAAAATCATACCTCTGTTTTATTTGTAAGCAAGCCGTTATTAAAAATTGCCTACAACGTAGATAAAAATCAATTAAGAGATCTTGTGGGTAACGTTCCTTGAAATTAATGTCATAACATGCACCCCCAAATATATATTCTGAATGCTCATGTAATTAGCCTCTGAATCTGGTTCTATAGAATGTAAATCTGCTGACTGTACATATAAGGTATGCATGTAGCTGGATAATAAATCTTTGTATAATGAACACATTTTAGAATGTGTAGTCGAGATCAATACCTTTTCAGATTGAAAATATGCATTAACACTTGCTATTTTAACTAAAATCCATTCTAAAAACGCATAAAATAATTTAATCTGTGCGTCTTGCAGGCTATGATAAATTGTATCGGCAGCAATTAGTCTTGATTCTAATTTTTCATGAGTGAAATACAATGATAATGCAGCCCATTGCTCGTTAATTCTTTTAACAGCTTGAGCTAAGGATAACCATCGAGTCTGAGAAGGTCTTAACATTTTATGTGGGTCTAATTCACAAAATATCTGAAATTCTTTTAACTCAGATTTGCGCTTAGCACTTGCCTTAAAATAATTATGAATATCTCTACATAAGTCTTCACATCTTCGTGGTAACATTTTGCAGGCTTCGCTTGCAACCAAATGTAAGGAATGACATATACATTTATGTATATGCAAACCTGGATAATCAGCGTACATTCTTGCAGATACTGAGCTTCGTCTCCCCATCATTGTATTACATCTAAAAAGTATTAATAAAATTATTATTAAAATATGACATTGTAAGAATCGTTATTGTACCCATCTGATGCAAAGCCAAGTACATTTTTAAATGGCACATTCATTTCCTGAAATGAATCTAAAATTAGTTTGTAGAGTCGTTCTGCTGTAGCTCTTTTTTCTGCTTCATTTTCAGCAAGTTGTACAATACTCCAGAACTGCGATACTACAGATTCCACAGATTTGTCATAAAAACGTACAACTATACACAATGTTTTTACACATGCAATATCTGTAGCTTCATCAACTAAAATACTAAATTTAGTATGCTTTAATTTGTTAGCTAAATTCTGTTTTTGTATGGGACCAATTATGTTTATTACAATATTTGTTGCCTTGGTTCGTTTTAATGATATGTTTTTTGCTATATCTGAATCTGGAAATATCGATTTTAATAAATCGGTTAGGTGATCAATTGCTGAAAATGGAATATTGTGTTCTGTAATATAGCCTACTAATTTAATTTCTGCTTCACGTGCTTTATATTTTGGTTGATTATTTTCAACATATGAGGTAATTGTAGGTTGTTTCTTTAGTTGTTTACTTGCGCGCATATGTTTCTTGCTTCTCGAATGATTTTTAATCACGGTAATTTCAGGTGTTAAATTTTCAATGCAGATATTACAATGTGCAAAATTAGGCTTTGTATTACTTGGTCTCAACCACGTATATGTCTTTTCCCAATCTGCTCTATATTTCTGGGTAAATTTTTTTGTTTGATTTCATGCCTTATTTTCAGTTTCTTTATGGGTGTTCTGCTGCGTGATGTAGAAGGCTGTGATTCCATTTTCAATCAAAATGCTGAAGAAAAAAGTAGAATAATAAAGCGATCATCATTATTTTATTATTTAAAAAATTTCACTTACTTTTATAATTTGCACTACTTGCAAAGCGACAAAAATAATACAAATTTTAAAAAACAACGCGCACTACGTATATGTATATAAATTAATATAATATAGAATCAAATATAACTCTTAACAAAGAAGAAATGCAGGCTCAGCAGGGTGTTCTAGATTTCAATAATAGATATGAAATGCAAACTACATCAAATATAAATTTATAACAAAGGAAAGTAAACGGGGTATTTCCCTTACGTTGCAGTAATTTGATATTTTAACTTCTACAGATTTCAATTTACCAGAGAAAAAGACACCTGTTTATCAAGTTCTCAATTAAATAGAAATTTAAATAACAGTATGTATTTGTACCTCTGATTTCTAGATGTCGCTAGAAGTAAATAAAAAATAAAGTATAAACAAATATATTTCATGTTTATATTAGGACGGAGTTTGTATAAATTATGGTAGAATTGCTTATTATGGTAGACTCATTTTTCATTATCGTTTCTACTTCATAATTATGGTAGATTCCGATAATTACGGTATGATTGGCAACGCTGGCGACCACCTTTCGAGACTTCTACACTCCCACTGCAGCAGCATGCGAGTACAAATGTGAAACTTACTGTTTTAAGTTTATATTGGTACAATTACTGTATACCAATGATCACTTTTGTATCTCGAATTCTGTCAAATGGTGTGCATATATGTACATAATTGCATGGATTAGTGGGATAATAGAGAATAGGTAACGCGATTGGCTTAAGGCTGCTTTACACGGTTCAATAAATTTTCGAATTTTGTAGCCTTGAATTTATTGTTGCATGTAATATACAAAACTGTCGTAAATAAGTTGACGACAATAAATTCATGAATAAATTATCGAATTTTTTGGGGAATTCTAACATTTCGCTTGATAAATTAGCACCAACTTGGAAATGACATTTATGGTAGTAGCATCGTATAACTTATAACAGTATTGCTATAAGTTTTGTTATTAAGTTATTATTTGTTTTGTACATTGAACGGTCGGTCATATGAAATACGTGGTCAGAAAACTTATAGAACAGTATGAAAATTACCCTCAATTGTACACCGTACAACATACTTCTTATAAGAATAAATCAAAAAGACAAGAATGTTCCCAGAACATAACTAAAGAAGTGAATAAATTATGTAATATTTCACTAACAGCTGAAAACGTTAAAAAGAAAATTAACGGATTGAGAACCCAATTTTTGAATAAAATCTCGAAAGAAAACAAAAGTGAAACAAGTGGAACAGGTAGTGATGAGCTATGAATTGTTGTATTTTCTAAAAAATTATGCAGCTGTACGGCGTGGGGAAAGCAATTTAAAAATCAATAGCACTTCTAAAGAAGGGATTACAGATGAACAAGTGGAAAAGTAAGTGAAGCATTCATTTACATAAATATCTCAGTTCACTTTTCTCCACTAGTAATATGGAAATTCTTTATGAGGGTCCAATTGAAGATCTACCTAGTGTTCAATTTAAGGAGCTTTCATCAGATGAAATGTCTAGACCCTTAACTTCTAATTCAGAAGTACATCCACCCATCCATGCTGAGAGACCAAGGAAAAAACAGAAATGTGATACTCTGACGCAATCATATGATCTACTGAGCAAGGCAACTTCTGCATTGGAGCAGGTTGGTGATCCCTCAGTAGATGATCACTTTGATACCTTTGGAAAGTAAGTAGTCGGTAATGTCTTCCTAATAAACATAGTATCACATACATAATTTTCAGATTAATTGCAAGTGAATTGAGGGGAATAAAAAAATCCACAAGCATTAAACAAGATCAAAAGAGATACAATGAATTTAGTTTTTGATGCACTCATTGATGAAGATCAGCATTCTTAAGAAAAAAATATATACTTTTTTTATGTAACGTTATGGTTTCATTCAATAACACATTACACAAAATTTTAATAAACGTCTGCTTGCCAGGAAACTGCGCCCTCTTCATTAACAACGATTTTTCGACAGTTTTCGCACTTTTGTTTCCGAATTTTTTGTCACTTTTCCCACTTTCATTTTTGAATCTTGAATATAAGCATGGAATACGTCAAACGTCAGAATACTGATGGTTGGTAACACATGGATGCATAAGTCCCTAACTTTTAGTCAGTAAAAATTGCACCGTGTAAAAAACTCTCACCTTGTCACTTTATTCACGAAGTTCTTCATGAATAAATTTATGAATTAATTCAACAATTTATTTCATCGTGAAAAATAAGCTGTACAGCGTTGAGAGGAGACAGTGGGGCGATTGCTAAAAAGTAAAAGAATCAATTTTAGATCAATCGCGTTACTATCCATTATGCTACTAAACCTTGTAATACTGTATATGTAATCGAAGGTGATTACGATAGATTACAACTAGAAGTTCAAACCGAAACAAAATGTTGTTCTCTCGATAGCATGCGGTAATTATTCCAAAGACACATTGACTGCATTGTATCCTGTCCTTTAAAACGTTTAAGCGCGGGATTACTTCAAGTATCGTAAGACCCTCTCACAGTTATTCTGAATTTACAAACAGGTTAACGCGCTCGTAAACTTTAAGATAACTCTGTATCCGAATATTGTTTTAGTTGGTATAAACTATCTTGACTTTTAGTATGTTGAAAACGGCTGTCGCTTTCTGCGCTGCACATGCATAACAGCTTGCATTACACTGCATTACACACTTCAGTTCATTGCTGCAATCGTGAAGCTCACTGAGGTTGATTGATTTAAGACAATATCTTCTCAGTGGACTGTTATCGTATTGATGTGCCTTGTAACATGTCATTGTCAACTTTGTTTTACAGCTAAATGGTTATATTTCAAAAAATGCATATATGCCATATACCTACATATACAAACTTTAAAGAAATTATTTTATTTATTCATATATTTAAACATTGGAAGCTTTCATCGTAAAAAGTAAAACAGTATTTCTGCATTGCAACGTCAAACTCTGCGACAAAGGCCTAATTATTATAGCTTGTTATTTGTTATACTTAATGTACTGTTTAAAGGACTTTTTTTTTATTTATTTTTTTTTAATGTGTGGTGGGTGCTTAGTTGCAGTGACTCCGTAAGCTGCTTGCTTGGTTATTTCACTACACAAAGCCTAATAACATAATATTTAGTAGTTGTAGTGTGTATATAAAAGTACAATTTTATATTAACGACCATGAATTTTGTCATTTTGAGTATTGTCATCGTAAACTCCTTTTTTTTTTAATGTGTGGTGGGTGCTTAGTTGCAGTGACTCCGTAAGCTGTATTACTTGTCTAGCTATTACTGCAACTCTTGCGGTGTAGTTTAGTGTGTGTAAGTTGTATTTGAATGGCTTTGTGACAGCATCATATCGCCTTTTATGATGCCGCGCTGTTAATCACTTTGCTCCCAACAGCGAATGGCAAGTCGATCCGGGATTAAACTCTCTGAAAAAATGTCACCGTCCCTCCAGAAAATTGAACCCCGGCATCTATCGTCCTCTCACAACAATAGTCAGCCGCCTAACCACTGCGGCCATCGACTATCGACGATTGAAAACGATATTGAAAAAATCACATGTTCTAAAGAACACTAAGTTTCTGAAGAAATATAAGTTTTGGACACAACAAAAGTAATAAAGTATTTAGCTCACCGAAAACTTTTTCTGATTATTACCACATTTTGTTTCGTGTTTCAAGTTATTCCTATTTATATTTTAAAGAATCGGTAAAACTAATTCTATTTACATCTTCCCCATTTTATACATTAGGGGATTCGAGTTTTTTTGCATATAGTCCCATGAAGCTCGTAGGCAGAAGTCCATGTATATGTACGTGTTTGAAACGTGGAATAGATGGATCTTTATTTGCTTCGGGACTCTCGTTTCTCGTGAGCTTTCACGGAGAGTATCTAAGTACAGGTCTCGTCCGCACCTTATCTATTTTAAGCACGTTCTCCGTGTCTACGGAATTTTAGAACGACGAGGGCACCACAATTTCGATTCGACGTGTAACTAACAAGCATGTGCAGGTTGTTGTTGGCTGGTTGTTGCCGTTGGGTGCATATCCGCATTTTTACTATCGATATTTTCGTTCATTTTAGCCTCTATTCAAGCGTGAAGTGCATTAAAATGTGGGAACGACTTAAATATCTAACCGGACTGATATATTGTAACTGTTTCCGTTGCATGCTTATTCAATTTCCGTTATATACAGGTATACATGAATTAAATACAGAAAAATAAGAGCTTTTCGTAATTGCTCTGCAATATCGTAATGATCGTTACCATAATTTTTATTGCGGCAAACGATATGCACATTCGATCTCACACTGTGACCAAATTTGAATGGAAAATTGGAAGATAGGACATAAGAAATTCGCAAACATTTGCCCGGGCTGTTCCAAGTTACAAAATTTAACAATAATGAAGAGCTTATTATGTTAGATACAAAAAAGAAATGTATTAAAGGCTAAAAAACGGGGTCATAGCATCTTTGTGTCCTTAAAATGTCACGTTACTTAAATCATTATAAGTTAACTGTAGGTTAATTGTATATTATTGATAATCGGGAATATTATAAAGATTAGCAAATTTGTGCTGTTGCATTAAGATAAGAAATTCCTGATTATTGGATAAAATTGGTTTGAAGCAACTTTGTCTCTCGGTAGTTCTTCATTAGAATCATAAATTTATTTATCTAATCTAGTTGTTGTATTGAACTTTACCTGCAGGTTTGTTATAATATTTATTTTTGTTGTAACCAAATACGATTAGGAGCTTCTAAGATCATAAAATCGGTTATGAGACACATATACGAGCTGCTTTGCATTCTAGACGCTACTTAATTTTTAATGGGTCGACACTTTTAGTCTTGGAGTCTTGAAGAGAGCACTATGGCGCCTATGAAGTTGAGCAAATCCAACCAAACATGTGCTGGTTACGGAGATAAAATTTAAAGAGCAAAAAGAGACAATATTGAAAATCGGCACCCGATCTAAATAAGAGTTACAACGTGGTTCTGTCGTGCAAGACACAAGGTCTGCAATTGCTATTTTAACATAAACTATACAAATATCGCTATTATCTAGTTTCCTGTTCACAGCGAGGAAATTTAACATCAAATTTATAAATAAAATCGAAAAAAAATTAAGAGGGCTTGTCTTTGTTGAACTGAAATTAAAATACAAATGCGGTATTTTAAACCGAGAATTTCGAAAGGAATAAATGAGTCAATCTTCTCATTCAATCATGTCCCGCTGTTAATTTAAGTGGAATCGTTACAAAAACATGTTTTAAATACATTATCATCTAGCCTACGGGTGTACTTATTTTGTTGTCACAATAGCGAGATAACAACTTTGTCCATAAATTATATGGGCAGTTTGAAGAAAAAAGCTCGTATGAATGTAGGAATGCCGAATAACTTCAAAACGTTCAAAAGGTGTTGTTCAGCCGATTCCTTTTGATGTAAACTGATCCTCGCTGTGTTTTGTTTGGCATGTTTAAAACAACTGCATTTTGATAACGAAACTGTTGATGGAATTTTGACCAGCACTTTCATTCTTCTTCATTTATTAACGAAGAGACGCACCCGACTGCTTCTGTGATTGCTGCCTCTAAATTGATGCATCAGCAAGTTTAGACATCTACGTTCATGTATTTTATTTAAAACTGTTTAAGGATCAAACGTTCGTTGTATCGTTCTAATACATGAAAAATTAAAAATAAAAAACAACAGTGTACTACTAGCCAACTATTACGAGAAATGGTTAGATTTTGGGAAGTGGCCGCTTACTATTGGACAGATTTTCTTGGGACACATACTGATGTTCAAGCTTGGTAGCAGATGGACTGCTCAGCAGGCTGACAGCCTTCGGCATACATTCTGTATGATACGCCGATGACATTGTAATAATGGGCAAGTATGGGAGGATTCTTTGTGACCTTATACAAATAAGCCTTAAAATCACTAGTGAATGGTGTCGATCAGTGGAGCTGAGCATCAACTCAAGAACCATGATTGTACCTTTCACCAGGAAGAGGAAAATTTCGAATATGAAAGACATCCATTTGGATGAAACAGTGATCGAGTGCAAATCAGAAGTTAAATACTTAGGAATAACGCTAGACTTCTGTGGAACAGGCACATAGAACTGACAATGAATAAGGCAACAAGAGCCCTAATGATTTGCTGGAATCTGGCAGGTAAAACATGGAGTTGCAACCCAAACATACTTCAGCGGCTGTGCATCAGTATAGTAGGAATCCAGAAGGCCACAAAAGTCACAAAATGTTGACACTGGTTAAGTTCCAAGTTTCAAAATTCAATCTTTATGTCGTTCTATTTATAACAGGCTTTCAGGTTTTTTCGCACCATTGAATTTTCAGTTCATTTTAAAATCAACGAAATTTCTTCTTTAATTGAAAAAAGTTTCATTAACATACTTACTTTATAAGCGATTGTTACGAAACTTTACTCACTTTAATGAAACTACCCTTTTGTGTTTCCTCGTTTTCTCTCCAGCTTTCCAAAAGTATTTTTATTGAAAATGTCTAAAATGAAGTGATCGTTTCGTCAAACTTGCAGAGACTTATCGATTTGGGATTAAAGTAGATATCCTCATACTTTGATCGTGGTGTGATAGGAAGATCGTTTGTTATAGAACAGATGCTAAAGCGTAAAATATACACGAGCTAATAATATTAAGTTTTAAAGGATATATTACAAAAGCGACGATATGTATTGATTAAATTATTTTCTATATTTTTCAATAAAATAATTTAATAGTATAAACGGTTAAAATTAAGGTGTTTATGGTCTAGGTTTTAACATACTCATAACTCAAATAGTGTAACACGAAGAGCGCAATTACTAATGCATTGAATGACCGTTATGACAGTGGAACTCTCAGTAAGCGAAGCGACCGCATGAATATCCCAATCAAGGACGCGCATTCATCTTATTCTTCTACAATGACATAATTTCTGATTATACCCAGGATATCAGCATACAACGTACACATCGCGAATACAACTTTGAAACATTTCAGTGACATAATAGCAAGGTTTGGCGCGATTGGTAGTCAACTTTTGTTGCTTCTACTCCAACGCGTCGCCAATAACCAGTAGGCCGCAGCCGACCGTTTGATTGTTTGGTTCTCCTTGATTTTGGGTCCGCAATGTGATTGTTTAGGACAGTCGTGTCCGTTGAACAGGATCAGACGCGTTGCAATACATCATTCAGCACGTGCAAAGTATATTTACTTCTTACGGAGGATACAGGTGCATTGCCGTAGCATTTCGAGCAAATTTTATATAATCAATACGTGACTACCATGCCGTATGACTTGGTTAAAATGTCGGTAAAATTTTTTTCGCGTACTGAATTTCGTAAAGGATTTTTTAGGTTACTAGGGAGGTTGAGGGAAGTCTTAGTGTATTGGTCTTGTACAACGTAAGTTGTATTGTAAAAACTAATATTGCAAAACATTAATAATCACCAATTCACCATTCTAACAAATAAACGGAATTAATCTAAATATTTCGTGCTGTTATTATTGCAATTATATTACTTAATTGTTATTTAACAGAAAGAAAGATGCAGTCGTGATTATAAATATAATTTAATTATAAAGTTATCCTCTGTGCTTAATTACATGTGCATCGAAATATTAAAGGAAATTAATATAAACGTCAAATGACCTTGAATCAAGGATTTTACTAACTACGTTGCAAATAGTATTTGTTGTTCTTTGTGACAAAAAAAGACTATTCGAAAAACAATTAATCCACAATAGGAGTTCATTGCTATCATCTACACTTCTGGAATTTTGATATGGAATTATATTTTTTGAACGTTAATAAAATATATTATGAATGGAGTTAATGCTCGTTTTATGATACCATAATGACGTAATCGATTTATATTACAAATAATAAGTAACTTCCGTATGGGAATGATTCTTGCTGCTCACATTTTTGTCATACTTGCAATTAGCAGACTAATAAAGTACTGAGAAAAAAAATCTGTTAAAAAATCATTAAATTATAAAATAAGACACTTCATCTTCAACACTTCAACTTACAAATTTAACAAGTATCTCGAAAACTTTTTCACATATATTTATATTTAATATGTGTTGCTAATATTAATTACTAAGTTGTATACGACCGAAGTGGTCAGAATAAATTTGTAAAAAGATATTATATTTACATAGATAGTTGTAGTTTTAAATTAACAGAAGATTTACTTGTTCATGGTGCGGTTCTGTTGACGTCCAAAAATCTAATACAATATATCTAATTCTTGTAAAAATGATACAAACTAGTTCAGTTTGAATTTCCCGCCTACTCCCCCCATTGTTTTACATTTTGACTTAAGTTAGTAACTTTCAGTTTTGACAACATTTCCGCCATATAAATTATGTCCCCTGCCTGACTTGACCTATCTCCTACATACTTGGTTTCCCGCGTTTTGGCCATGCGGTCTGTTTGTTGGTGAATTTCACCGTAATTTTAATTAATTTCACAATGTATTTTGTGATTTAACTTGTGATGTTTACAGGTTTAAAGATGTCTTCAGTATGACTAATTAATATTAATGAATACTTATTACGAAATTATGTTCTTTGACTACTAGTTTCCTACTCTTATTCGTAAGTTATTTCTAATTACTATTATCACCGGTTTTTTTCACTTATTTTCTTGTAGAATTACCTTCTGAAGAAGAATTTAATAAAATTCGAAAGCTTAAGGTTAAGATAAGTGAGTCTTATTTCTTTTTAAAAAGATTTTTCAATTGGCTGCTAACCACACTAACTCTACGATCATCTTAATTACGTTTAGTTAACGTGGTGACAGCCGTTACTTCCCCTCTAACAATGATACAAACCTTAAAATGTGAGAAGTCGTAGCTTGATGTTTTTACTTCCCTCAAGAGGAGCTAAGCCGAATATCTAAAGAAGTTGGTATACGAACAGACTATATCTTCAGCTACCTAAATAGTGCCCAAAAATCTTTTGACGGTTACACCTCACCTCTGCAAGCGTCATGTACCGCATCAATGAACAGGCTTTGTCTGGTAATGCCATTGAAAAGGTTCAGAATTACAAAGGACGTAAATACTTCTACTGCTGGCAGTATTCGATTGTTGTCCTAACTTCCTGCTTTATATGCTACCTTTTCAGGGCAAGGTAGACTCGTTCTTTAGTTGCTTGATAGTCCTCTTACGAAAGCTCGTTACCCTCCACCATTAATTACAATGTTTCTAGCGTATCTCTCCGTTCTTATGTCTTCATGAGGTACATGAGATTCTTGCCCAGCAGGAACCAGTTTGCTCCCAATCACTAAGAAGTATCGCCTCTATGTTATGTTGTTATACCAATCAAAATCAAATTAAAAGAAAACAATGTATATTAACCACCATCTTAGAAATAAACCCACCTTCTCTTACCCTTAACTAGGGTGTGAAAATGTAAAAAGTATACCAAAAGTTGTACCACTCTCTTGCTCTTGTCTCCGTTATGCTTATACATATTTTGCATCTGCTTGACTTCAGATCCTTCATTGTCTTTCCAAGAATTGAATTCTTTCCACAAATGGACAAGTGTTAAACACTACCTCTAAACTTTATATGTTATAAACCTTTCTCCTTCTAAAGAAAAAGTATTTCACTTTTCTTTTTTTATTAATTTTTCCATCTGCCTTTTCAATTTTTTTTTTCTTTGCCTCGTCTTTCCATAAAGTTATTTCTATATCCAGGCAATGAGTAGCGCCGCATGTCATCCCGATTAGAAAAAGAGTTTCTTGAGATATTTATTAAACTAGAAATAATTATTTAGCTGGTATGTGAAAAGCACTAAGCAAAAGATGGCAAGAAATCTATTTTATTAGAAAAATCTTTTGACAATGTTCATCCAACTTACAGTTTCAAATTTTCTGGATTTCTCAAAACAAATTGTTGCAACTTTCTTTTGAAGAAACTGGCATCGGAAAATGGGGTATTAAAAAGCGTACATTACACCTAATAAACGTTGCAGTCGTAGGTACAATATTTCTATATTGGTAGAACAAAACTTGTAAAAGAAATAATACGCAGCCTTGTTGAGAGGGGTGTATTAATAGCGGGAGTATCCTCGCGAACAGCACGTACCATCGCTACACGATGAGGTATGGAGTCGATCAGTCATTGTATGGTAACGAGAGGGATGGCCAATCATGCTGCTTAAACTTGCCTCCATAGCTCCTCAACGTATGTCGAAGGAGCCGGATAACGGCGAATTGTCCGACCGATGATATCTCAGACATATTCGATCAGATTCCGATCCGGAGAACTAGCAAGCCATGGGAGCGTTCGTATATAGTATTGTTCTACAGAGGCCTGACGTACGGTCAGGCAGTGTCGTGCATGTACAGCAGATATGGCCACCGCTGAACATAGAGAAGCACAACGAGCCGTAGTATCTCATCTAGGTGTTGGTGATCCGTCATCTGCTGCGTGTACAGCAGACGCAACAAACGTGTGCGTCCACAACGTGTAATCGCACTCCATACCATAATGCCCTGTTGGCGGTGGATATGACGTGGTTGGATGCACTGCTCGAGTTGACGCTCATCATGTCTCCGATGAACCAAAATTCGAGCGTCGTTGAAGTTTAGCTCGAATTTGGATTTGTCGGAAAAGAAAATGTACCTGCACTCGGCAACACACCGATGTCTTGTCTCGCAATAGCGCAGTGTACGGCAGTGCTTGTGAGAGAATGGAAAACTATATGGTCTGTGTAGCCTAAGGGTAAAATATTGACTTGATATTTGGAAATTAAAAACAGGGTTATTGGTTTTCCTCTGCATAACATCTTTTGCAAATACGTGAACATATAGACGTCCTAAAACTATCGCAAAATTTTAGCAAATCTAAAACGTTATTTGACAGGGCTGTTATTTTATTTTACGTAGCCAGATCAGCGGCTGTGCCACTCCGTCCACGATGTCAATGCATCTTATGGTACTGATAGCTTCACAGATAACCGAAAAGTTACAGCTGATTAACAGATATCTCAAGAAGCGAATCTACGTGCATCATACCTACATATGTCCAAATTCCACACTATAAACATGGTATTCTTAAACGAATGTTTTATGTAATTTGCAGCATTTGTTCGAATCAGACTTTTATCTCACTTACATTTTTGAAATTCATTCAATTGCAGGTAGTAATTTAAATTTTACAAAATAGGTGCTATTTAATTCAGTAAATGTCATCTTTACTTGAGTATATTGCCTTCCAAACATGCCATGTATACTGTGAAATTTACATCCATTTACGTTTAAATAAAAACCTTCTGCAGATTCTGGCATTGTTGAATCTACCTTTATTAATTGTTTCTTCACAACTGACATCATTTAGTTGATACAATAAGTTTGGAGATTCTATATTTAACCATCTCAAACCCAACTTGTTTCTAAGAGAAATGTTACTTCTTTATGTTGTCCATCTTTCTAATCATCACATTGACTTTGTCTTTAACGGGTCGATGGCCGCAGTGGTTAGGCGGCTGACTATTGTTGTGAGAGGACGATAGGCGCCGGGGTTCAATTCTCTGTAGGGACGGTGACATTTTTTCAGAGAGTTTAATCCCGGATCGACTTGCCATTTGTTGTTGGGAGCAAAGTGATTAACAGCGCGGCATCATGGCGGCGATATGATGCTGTCACAAAGCCATTTTAAACACAATTTACACACACCAAACTACACCGCAAGAGTTGCAGTGATAGCCAGACAAGCGATGCAGTTTACAAAGTCACTGCAACTAAGCACCCACCACATTAAAAAAATAATAATAAATAATGCCCACTTCTAATTCGAATTTAATTAATTATTGTTTATTTGACATTTTTATTTTGAGATTTAACCCGTAAATATAAATATTAGTGTTAAATATAGTTCGAAAATATGTACGTATTAATTAATAGAAAATAATAATTTATAACAAATAAATAATTAAACTTTTATGGTTATTACAAATTTTAGTATTATTACATCTATAGAAGACTATTTATTTAAAGCACACCCTTGCAATCACTTTATTTTGTCCACTATTACAAATTTATTTTACCCTTACTATCAAGATATTTGGACAAATATTGGAAAACGTACGTTTTTATTGATTATGATTGTTTTCGTAATAAAACTCACCTACTAGAGGAACCCACTACCAGATTTATGAGTTATTGTTCCGTTTATAAGCGGAAAGTGTATACTGTAAACATATCCCAAAAATTGTAGGTATACAGATATGGCAGAAGAACACACAAACTAGCCATTTCAATGGCGAGTAAATCCAAAAGCAACAGGAGAAAGAGACGTTGTGTACTAAAGAACAACAATCGATGCGAAGTGAGATGACTATCCTGTGTTTCATAGTGTGAATTGTTAACATCAAAATTCATGATCATATTCGTTATAAACATAAAGATAGATATTACAGTTATGTCTTTATATATTCGCAAAAATGCATCAAATGTCATGTATATTTCACTCACATATGTCAACGTAATCACTCCTGACTTACCTTTATTGTTTATATAATATGTAATAAATCTTATACGCTTCAAGAATTGTATTAGTAATAATAAAAAATCATAAAAGATTGTCAAGGTACAAATATTTTTTATTTAATACTCTATGCTATAACTATCAATTACTTTAACGGCAATCGGAGAAAAATATCAAGGAAAATCATTTATATTAATAGTAATACATTGGCATGCATAAGTGTCTATAGAATCACAATAATTTCTCGTTGCTCAACATATTTTGTTATTAATTGTGTCGTACACTTACAGATATCTCATCATTTCCTGCTCCCTGTAACATTAAAGCCTTATTTGTAGTGTAATTTTTTTAGAATAAGGTTGAGAAATATTGATCTATGGTTATTTAGTGATAATTAATTCGCTATGTGTATATTTAAGCATGCAGTTTATCGTTTCTTTTACTTATAAAATGGTATAACGGACGGATTTTGCAATGCCATATCTTTATGCGCTTAGAGAGTACCATTCATACTAATATCAAATTACTATGTCTGTGATTTAAAAGGTTTGCCATATTATTATAAATAGCTTGTCAAAACGTTTTGAACACAATCCCAGATGTGAATTTGATATCTAGAAACCACTTTTAATTTTTCTAAGAACAAACAAGGTATCTGTTACTATTAACTAGCAAGAACTGATATATCTATATATTAAATATTCTGTACTAATATAGTTTTTTCTTTTTTTAGGTAAGTTATTTTTCTTCTTCCGCCTAGACGCAGTAGATCGTGTTGGTATGTTATTCAAATCTATCACATTTAATAATTTTGATAATATCTAAATTTATTGTATATTAGAAAAAGATTTTTAACACCTCCCAAGCTTCTTAAACTTGCTCTACGCAACATTTTAATATTTTGTGCCAATCTCAAACTTGTTATCTTGACTTTGACTGGTTTTAATAATAAAAAAATTTAATTTTCATATTGCAATTTTTTATTTGTTACAATTTGATCATTTATAATTTGGTTGATTTTATTCAGTACGCGTTTACAAGTATCAGTAAACTATCTCTACAATTGTTTTATCTCTTGCTACAACTTCATTTACGTTTTGGAAAGAGCGTGAATTTTTGTTTTTACACTAACAACAAATATTGCTTTTCAGTTTTAAAAATGTTTAAATCTTATTACATTGCTAGAGTCTATCGAATTTACAATTATTTGAAGTTAAATTTGTTTGTAAGGATAAGGTGAGACTTTTATTAGCTATTACAGTTCCATTTTAATTTCTATAATACCGCCACTATGTTTCTCATACTCATAAGAAAACTGATTCGTTTTAGAATTTATGAAATTTATTTACAATCTCTTGCGAATATATGTATCTCTCATTCTTAACAATTTTTTTATTCTTGGTTAGAAGTGCCTATCACAGCGATAGACCAAATTCCAAAAATATTTGCTTGCAAAGTATAAGGAAAATTCTCACTGTCACTTCGAAAACAAACATATGAAACATTAAATATTCAAGAGCCTTTCG
>CM043016.1:72367587-72433350 GCA_023690525.1 Holotrichia oblita | reverse complement strand
ATGCGTTAGTGTTGATTGATTCGATGGTATACAGGTTGTACACAGTTATCATTCCCATTAAAACTGTTATTTTTGTCAAAGTGAATATATTTTTTTTAGTGTAAAGGACCACTGAAATGTAAAGAACTCGTCTTCAAAAATCAATCAAAACAAGGAGAAATAATTGGACGTATTTGGACACAGACTAAAAAGAAAAGAAAAAACTGAACAAACAGGAAGTGAATCTTAGCAGGAAAAACATACCGGGATTATCAGAACATCTGAAAAAAAACTGATAAATAAATAAGGGACATTGCTGGATATTCCATCGAGGCATTTAAGCCAAAACGGAAATATGCTTTCCAATGAACGAACGATAAATCAATATGAAACATGTTCAATAGAATGTTCTAATCAAAACCTCAAACTGGATAGAAACTAGTAATTTTAAATAAGTTTCAAACACTTGATTTTGCATGAACACTTTCAAGAGTACTTGTGTTTTAAGCAGCCGAAGCTCCGTATGACTGACATCTACTCTAATTTTGTAAGTAGAAAAGCGAAATACAGAGATGGGATTCAATTGAATCACGAATTAGAAACCATTGTAACACGCCAATCCTTAATAAAATGAAGTGCAACGCGAAATGACAACAGCATTGAGATTATAGTTCAAAGTAATTGTTTGACATTTAATTAAATCCAGTTATTAAGTTATATTCGTTTGTTATACATTTCATCACATAATGGTATTATTTATTATAAAAAAGTTGTTTTCAATTTTTCGTAGGGACCTCTTAACTATTGTACTTCGAACCGACATTGATTGTGACATTTTTCAATTGTATTCCATTCATCAATCATTTCACTGTATAATTAATTCAAATTAATACATCTGTATTAATCTGCCAGATGTTTTTACTTAGATAATTCGAAGAACAAATTGAACTTTCAAATTTAACTGCTGTGTATATAGAATGGAAGTTATGCTGCAAAATATCTACACAAGGTGATGAAAATGTGGTAGTATATACTGTAAATCAAATCACATGATGAGACCCAAAATCTACACCAAATTTGTACGGCCACTGCTAGGTATATAAATGATAACAATATCGCGGAACATCTAGAAAGTAATTAGGGGCACAAACCGAGTTCACACAGCAACTGTAGCAAGGGTGTCGAATATATTTTTTTGGCATCAGAACCCATGCTATTTATTTCTATTTTTGTTCCGAAAACAAAATCCGTTTTCACTCTAGGTTTATCCAATTGAAATGTTCACGTGCAAACAATAATAATAGCAACCTTTATTTGCCCAACGGAATACCAATTTACAGGAAAAACGTTAGAAAAAAATCAACCATGTTTTGTATAATCTAACGCAAGACAGGTGTATATAAAAGTTGAGATAAGCTAACATAAAAAGTCATGAAAAATATAATACAGTAATACTAGTAACAAATTACATCTGGAAGGACCAACTTACAATAGAACAAAAATAAAAGAAACTATAAAAAAATATCCACAAAATACTTGTTAGCTCTGCAGTACATTATTATTATTATTATTATTATTACATAATAACTACTGGAGCTGTAGGAGGTACATTCGCTTTAACTGCCAGAATGGCAAAATTGGGCGTCGATCTAGCAGCCACTGGTGATATATGAAACGCAATTTTTTGTAGAAGATGTCGACAATAAATTTAATTTTGAATTATCTTCCCCGAAAAAAAGATCCACACAGCAGGTAATATTTTCCAAATCTCAAGCCGAAGTTCAGAAATTTTCGATGAGCTCTTTTCAGGTTATAGGAGTGGCATACGTGAAGGAGGTACCATATAATACTAGCATAGTCATGTTTGCTCATTACAAACGTGTAATACCGGGTGTTCCACAAAATTTCCAAAAACTGTAATATCTGTATTTATCATCTGATTTTAATGATCTATATATGTAACTGTAGGGTTTCGTAAAGACTACAAACAGCAATGTAAATTATCTGTTTATCAGATATAATTCGAGAGAAACGTAATTCAATTGTTTTTTCCAAATTGCACTATATATATTTTTTTGATTTTTATAAAAGAACATTTCCTAACGATTCGAATAATGTCATGAAAACATACACTTAAATAAGGAATAATGCAAGAAAAAGACAAGTTTTTGCAAATTTTTATATGGCAAAACTAACAGTAGGTCATGAATTGGAGTACGCAATTAAACAATCACAGCGTCTTTTTTAATCAACCACCGGTCACTGTCAGTTGGAGTGATCAACGCATTGTCAAAATCACCGTTCATTATAATAAACAAGTTTGTATAAGTTTAATTTCGATTTATTTTAATATTAATAGAAAATATGAATTTTGAATATCTAACGGATATGCTTGAAGTTTATTTTGAATGTGGGAAAAGACCACGTGACGCTATTAGAATTTATCAGGAACGTTTCCCTGATAGGAATCACCACATTGTAAGAAATTTGCACGACTGGAAGCCAATTTGAGGATGTATGGATCTTTTAGAAAGCCAAAAAAAGACGTACGAACTACAGATGAAAATTTAGATCTAAACGTTTTATTGATGGTTGCGGAGAATACTAAGACGTCCGTTAGAGAGATTGCTAACAACATTGGATCTTCCAGTACAACAGTACATTCTATTTTGAAAAAATCATAAATTAAAACCGTTCAACCCTCAACGGATCCATCATTTGCTGGAAGACGATTATCCACGAAGAATACTATTTTGTAATTTATTTTTTAATAAATTACGAGAAGATCCACTATTTTATTCTAAAATTCTCTGGTCGGATGAGTGTACCTTCACGAATAATGCTATATTTAATAGAAACAATCATAGGTATTGGAGCAATGACAATCCTGGATTTCTTATTGAAAATAATATCCAGAGAAGGTTCTCTTTAAATGTTTAGTGTGGAATTTTAGATTCTAGATTAATTGGACCATTTTTTACTGACGGTAACCTAAATCAAGAAAGATATCATACATTACTCGAAGAAATAGTGGACAATCTAGAAGAATTGCCCATTGCTCAATACGCACAAATTTACTTCCAATAAGATGGAGCTGCTGGAGCAGTATTTATAGGAATGTGTTTTGGATTTTTTCATTTAATTATTTTGTCTGATCTAAACAACAAAAGTGTTTATTTTATTTTCTGTATTTTTCATAATTATGAATAAAAAAGACGTTGCGATTGTTTAATTGCGTACTTCAATTCATGACCTACTATTAGTTGTTTTGCCATATAAAAATTTGCAAAAACTTGTCTTTTTCTTCGATTATTCCTTATTTAAGTGTATGTTTTTATGACATTATTCGAACGTTAGAAAATGTTCTTTTATAAAAATCAAAAAAAAATATATAGTGTAGTTTGAAAAAAAAAATTGAGTTACGTTTCTCGCGAATTATATCTGATAAACAGATAATTTGCATTGCTGTTTGTAGTCTTTACGAAACCCTACAGTTTCATATATAAATCATTAAAATCAGATGATAAATAAAGATATTACAGCTTTTGGAAATTTTTGTGGAACACCCGGTATAAATGGCCCATAATGTAGAGACATATTTTGAAGTCTAATAACCTTGCATTTGAAAAACCTATAGGTAAGTTTTTGGTGTTGTTCGATAGAAAAACTCAAAAAGTTTGTTTGTATTGCAAAAAAATACAGGGTGTACCAAAGTATAAAAATTGTAATCAAAATCTCTTCTAGCAATTTTTCTTATTTCCCAAAGCTTTCTTCCATTAGGGGATCGTTTTCTGCGTGTAATATTTTCCGTTGTTATACATACCATATATGTATATTTTTTAAGGCTTCTGAGCCAATTTTTATTCAGTAAAAAAATAATAATTCTTCTTGTAGAAGGGTTACAATTTTTATTTTAGCTCTTTTTAATGATACTGATAGCAGCTGTTTTATTGTACATAATAATGATTCTCCTGTTTGTATTTTAGCCATTTACTCCTTCCTGGTATACATAATTTTCGTTCTCATAATCTGCTTCATTTTAGAATTTCAAGATCTCCAATTTCAGTGATACTTCTGTTTCCAATGTAAAGATAAGTTGATCTTTAACTCCTACAATGATGTCGCTTAGAGCGTCGTTTATCTTCACCTATTATAGCCCTGTTAATGATATTTGCGACAAGGAATATTATATGTAACAAATTAAGATTGCTAACGGTGTTAATTGTCATTCTTTTAACATAGCGGTTAACTTACTAGAGAAGCCTTCTTATAAATTCATTTAAGTTACTTAACACACGCTCAGCAATAATATGCACAAAAATTTATATATGTCATGTATTAGTGATTACAATTGTGGACGTCCATAAAAGACCATCTAGAAAGAGCGGGAACAACGCTACTTGAAGAGTCGAGAACGCTAGTCAATGACATTTATTGTTCGAACGGCACAATTTAAATTATCGTCTAATGGACGGTGATCGTGGTCTGCACACCGGTTTTTGTTCTAACCTAATACGTTATGGAGGAACAGCTCGCGCTACTCGAGTTGTTCACGTCTCGAAGCTACGTGAACGAAATATTTTATAAGCGCTACGCAGAGAGAGGTTAATCGAGTCAATGAAGGGGGTCGCATTAAGTCTCAGTGGTCGACCCCGCAACGGGTGTGTGAAAAACCGGAGAAATTGACCATTCTCGCGCGCCAACGGTAACCGACTGTAATAAAACAATCACCTATCGACCGCATAATGCATTAAGAAGGAAAAAATTGGTTAATTAAACAAAACATATCACGAGTTTAAATTAGAACACGAGGATGACTTTTTCATGAGTTTGTCGGACAAAGCCAGTTTTTCATAGACGTAGCAACAGCTACGTATATAGATATTTTCTTGTATTCCTGTGTAGTTCAACGATACTTGAATGTGCTAGTTTACTTCAGTAACACCGGAATCTCACCAAACAACCCAGACGCTAAAACTAAGTTAACATAATAGAAAATGTATTATACAGAAGCAATTACTTATGTACTGGATAGTATGATTTTGTATCAAATTCCATTTTTTGTCTGTACTACTTAGTGCTAAATCTTATTTGTAAATAGTGATACTACGTCAAAACAAATCATTTTGGAGTTATATGATACGGTTTTTTTTAATTTCTTTTTATCTGTATCGCTTCTATGATTCACTGCAACTCTTTCTGTGTAGTTTTGCGTATGCATAATTCTGTTCAAATGGCCTTGTGACAGCATCATATCGCCTTTAAAATGTTGTGCTCTTAATCACTTTGCTCCCAACAGCGAATCGTAGATCAATCGGAATCCAATTCTCCGTGAGAAATGTCACCATCCTTCCGAAGAATTAATTAAATTAACTAATACATTTATGATTGTAGACAATTTACAATTGGTCTGCAACGATTGTGGCGCTGTTAATTGTTTCTCAAAGGCAAATAGGTAGCTCGACCGAATACCAACTTCCCGAAATGGTGTCACAAGCCGTATCCAACTCGCACCTAGCATACCACTGTGACAGCCACACTGTTCATTTTATTATACACTAATTGTATACTAATGTGCTATTTATCTATTTGTAACGAATAATTATTTTTACTCTTTATGTTATACTTTCCTTATAACTACTTATTACCTATTTATTTTGTTAATATACTGGAATGTATATATATTTTTAATGTATTCAGAGAAATACATTCATGGGGTTACGAGCATACCTCACAAATACTACGCTCAAAGCATTCTCAAAAATGTAATTACCATGATTTCGACTTTTGTTTGATGTTTAAATGATTGCATTACATCAGGCGAAATGGTGTTGAATTATGGGATAATTTTATTGAATAATACTGCTCAATTCCCTGTTCGCTTTCGTTCTACGCCTTAGGACGTACAATTCTGGAAATACTCGAGTGAAATCTCCCCATTTGTTTCTTTTATTTTCGTAGTAATTTTGTGCGTCCTTTGGTATTAAATTTCATTATTTATTCGTATGCGTGCTGGACTCCTGCGTACGGCGATTTTCTTTTATGTTGAGGAAATTACAGGTTAGCACGATACGTGAAATAACGATATAATTTACTTTCCCATACTAGCAATGAAATAAATCGCATTACGAACATTTCGATTTCACCTTTGTTGTTTTGGATAAAAGACTGTATTGTGCACTAGACAAGTACGATTAATTATATCTGCAAAATCAATAGGAATGTGGTTTTAAATAAATTTGAATAATAAATACCAACCTATATTAATATTAAGCATAAACATAATCTATGTAATAGGAATTCACGTGTGTAATAATTGCTAGCACGTGAATGAAATTTTGTCTATTTTTCAATCAACTAAGTACCTCCATTATAGCACAATTGGCAACTAATAGTGTGTAAACAATCTTTTTAATGAGGTGACAGCATATTACTTCATCATGATTCGTTCATATCCATCTACGCGCACCAATACACTCTACTTAGCTATTCTATTTGGAGCGTGAAGGAAAATGTTCACCTAATATTTTTTTGCTTGCAACTATCAAACTGACTGCAAGTAATCATAAACATCAAAATCACAAAGCGTATGTAATTACTTTGTTCTAGCCAACCTCTGAAAGCAGCTTGTATCACCATATAATTACCCAGTTGAAAAGACAGAGCTGATTGATGACATGTTACCTGTAAAGCGGACGTTTTCACAATGATCTTGAATTACCTTGATTTACACTAGCGTGGTGTAAAGTGTGAAACCCAGATATAGCGTCAACATAATTTTGTCACACAACATTTTTAACAGTTTTCACAGACTATAAAACAGCCTTGGAATTTTATCAATAGATGTACTTTTAACACTATTTACCAAACACCCTTACGACACTAATGTGACTTAATAAATTGCGAGCGTGTAGTGAAATGTACTAAAATTAATTTCTTTTTCTTTATTGCAGGTGAGTAGTCTTGCTGTCTTTTTCTATGATTTGGAAGTGGTACGTATAAAAGCAGTCACCAGTTTGGGATAATGTCGATTAACGGTAGTCGCATCTTTATAGACATATCTATGTACTAATTAAACGTTTACAGAAGATTAAAATTTATCTTCTGTAATCCACAAGTATTTTACGTTGTTTTTGTTTCATAATCAAAACAGGATACTAATTGGTTGTAAATCTTTACAAGTTCCTAAAGTTTCAGTGTTAAGCAACGGAATAACTATAGATGATTTCCATGTTTTTGAGAATACAGAACTTCCATTGTAGAAGTTAAATATGTACAGAGTATATTCTAACAACGGGGACACGCACCATTTCAAGACTGATGCCTTTATGTTATCATCCACCCCAGTCGCATTGCTTATTAAACGTTTCAAAGCACGAAAGATATTCTCTGATGATCTTTGAACGCAAAAACAGATGAACTGGCAGGTACACGGGCCCTTAGGCAAGTACTATACTATACTGCGGCTTTTTGGAATTAAGTATTGGGTGCAAGGTATTTCTCTATCTAGTCTGTCCGGATACCTTTGAAGGTTACTGTACATTAAAGTCATAGCTGCTGGAAGACTTCTTCAAAATGGTAGAAGTATTACAAATAAAACTCTTGTTCAGTGCTTCTATACCTTTCAGCTGAGAAGGTATATCGTTATCGTATATGTTTAGTTCTACTAATATTACGTTTTTGAATTTCCTTTTTATAGATTGACTCAGTATGTTGTTTCTTCTTGAGCTGATCGTCGATCATTACGCCAAGTATGCAAAGAGCATCTTGGACTGTATGACGACGGGATTGAGCAGTTATTAATATAGGTAATGTTGAGTTTGATTTTGAATAAAATGGCTTTTGTTTTGCTGTGATTAATGCTGTCAAAAATTTTAGAAGGATAGGACTTCACAAGGACTTTTTTTTGGTTTTCGAGACTAGTATACACCGTCCCTATGTACTCACTAGCTATTTCTGCGCTATTATTTTTTAGAAAACTATATTGATGAGTATTAATTAAATTGTGCATACTTCGTCAGGAAATTCTTTTCAAATAGTTTAGAGAAACCACTAATAGACTTAAGCCAAGCGTCCAAGCTCGTCGAATTGAGCCGCGTCCAAATGAAATTGCGTCGATAAACTAGGCTCGTCTTATACATACGAATTCACTGAGTACATACGAATCGAATCCATTTCTAACATGAGCTGAAGCGTCTAGGAAGGTTTGGCGATACTATTTTAGAAAGTTTGTAGGGATGTCGCTTTTAAACCCAATATTCTTATAAATGAAATTGGAGGTTTTAAAGTTATTTATAGTATTATCGATATAACCAATATAACCTCTCGTAAGCGATAAACTAACAGTTACTGTCTTAAAAATTATTACTAATAATAACATTAAAATCAAACTTGACTGTGAGTAGATATTCACAAATTCGAAGGGACAGAAAGGTTGGTCTAATTTCTCACAAGATGATGGGAATAATTTGACCGGTTTCGGGAAATTCCATCATACAGAATAAAACACAGTAAGGCTATGTCTTATGTACATAACATACGCCTTACTGTGTTTTTTCGATTCTGCCTGATGATGGGAATTTCCGAAACCGGTAGCAAATTATTTGTAATATAGAATCTTGTGAGAAATTAGACCAACCTTTTTGTCCCTTCTATTTGTGAATAATAACATTGTCCAAGCAAGTTTGGACTATTTTAGAGATCCTGGTTGGCTCTCGGAAAATGATGCTTGCACAAAACCATTCAAGGATGTTAATAAATTCATTGTAATGGTTATTACTGAGTATTCAGTCAATATTATTAATATTTTTATATTAACTGCCGTGTATTGAGTTTCTTCAACTATGCTGCAACCAATGCTAGCAAATGAAAACCTGGGATGGTAGTTCGCTTCAACCGTTCTCCTCTTAACCAGTGTTCCGTGATAATGGTCACTTTGCAATTAGACAGCAAATGTAATTCGGTATTTAGTTTGCTAGACATTGCACATTCTGGTAGAAAATTGCAAATTCATCAACCGACAGTTGCGTACAGTTATTTGCAATTTGCATTCATTGAAGTTCCTGACGTCAAGTCTGAGGTAAAATCTTCATAATTCTCTCTAAACAGCGGTTGACTTTGGTACCTGGCGTTCAGAGTTTCGTGTTTTTTGCTTTTTCCAACATTTCCGTACCCACCAATATTTTAAACGAAGCATATTCGCCAGGACGCTTTGTGTTTAATTTCGAATATTTAGCGCCAGTAAATCCATTATTCTTTAAATATGCTTCAATGTCGTAAACGAATCGTCGCGATCTATCGCCGGCTTTTTGTCTGCGTAGTCCGTTTCTCTGGCGCTTCCACAGTGCTTACATGATTGTTTTCTCTGTTGGCATCGTTGAAAAGCTAATTGCTAATTTTGTTATAGTTTTTATAGTAGGTGCTTTGCAACGATTTTTTACCATTAAACCACAGAACTCAAATTATGTACCAAACTATAATACATTTTGAATTACTTAACTAATTTCATTCGTAAAAGGTAAGCTGCATTAGTGACCTCTTTCGCACAGCTCGTTTAGGTTAGCTCCGCTATTAAATGAACGAGAAACCTATCATAACTCACCAAATAATCGTATTTGATAAAAACGAACTTTGTAGCTGAACGAGCCGAATGATTACCGTTGATGTCAAAGATGGTGACTATATATCTGTTATAGATGAAATTGAAAAATTATTATTATTTAGTAGAGGGAAGAATATAGCACAATACATTCCTTTGTTCTTGAAAATGCGCTAAGACCATATATACAAAAAATTAGCGGAACTGAGATGTCTAACAAGCTAAGCTAAATGAGCTCTGCTAATCCGCTAGGTCACACTTTTACGCGGAAATGAAATTTTATTTCTAAATAGGCCGCGTATACTATTCATTGAAGAAAAGTATGAAAAATATTAAATCGAAATAATTGTTATATTTCTCACTCATCACCTAACTACTTTACTTCAGTTTAATTCGCGAAATATATCTCAATTGGAACTTCCAAGACAAATCTTCCATTTTAAAACAAAACACGAATCCGTGTCGGGAGGTTTATAAACCGACGCTAAATTTAGTGAATTAATCTCATTTAAGCGTTCGGTACACCAACCAAGTTGGCTTCAGACACACACGAACCCAACAATTCGAGTGTAGCCCACGAATTCGTAATACCGAGCATTCGATCGAAATCGCCCCAAATCCGAATCGCTCACCTGCCTCCTGTATTCGACCGAAAATCGCCACAATGAAGAAGAGGATATCGAGCGGCACTGGTAACCGCAAGCCTTACACAATTCACATTGTCTGCACTTTAAACCGGTAACTACAGACGTAGATCCCGTTGTAAGGCTCAATGAATGGACGATAAGTTCGTTATTAAGTTAAGAGAGAAGTCGAAGTTATTTTCGCTACTGGCATTGTAATTCCGTTAAGCAAACTTCGAAATCGGATTGCGTTGCGCGATTAGTAAAGTGCTTGTTGAAGATATTACTCGCTGATAGAACTTATTGATGATAATCTGCTCTGAACATTGCTTCACATTAGACTGCATTGTAATGTTTGAGTGTATTAACAACTATACCGGCATCGTAGCTATAAAGTAAACGCATTGTAGGGAAATTGAGGTGTTGAAAATATTCAAATATAGTTACTTCATTTACTAGGTAAACAATTTCGAAAGTCAGATATAATGCAATAAATCAGCGACTGTATTGTACGAAGCATGCGGTAGGTAAATCGCAGGAAATGATAGCAAATGACGTAACTGTCGTCTGCATTTATAGAAAACGACATTGCCTAGAGTTTCGTTGATCCTATTCAAGATAAAGCGCACCAAACGAATGTATGAGTTTATAAAGATCATTAAACGTTACTGGTTATTGCTCAATCAAATATCTAACGCTTAATAGCGGGTCGCTTTGAAATACGAGCAGTACAGGCCGAGATTCTTCGAAAGTTTCTTTGAAGGAATTTATAGTGTGTAAGAGAATGTTATTTATCAGTAATGTATTATTAATTTGATATCTATCTAAATATCTTTCGTTACACTATCATTTAAACAGTATACTTCTTTACTTTCTAATAACTTTTTACAAACATATTTGTAATACTGCAATGAAACAGAAAGGCGTATATGAATAAAATTCAGACCAAGTTCATTTGTTTTATCCTACGTTGAAAAACTATGTCGAAAAGCTTTCGACGAGTACTTTCAAATATCTCTCTCTTTAATATTTGGTAGAATTTTGGAACTACGACTCTATCAAGTTCGAACTGAAATGCTTTATAAACTCTTTATACTTAAGTCGATTAGATTTTAGCCGCGTTGTACTCTTGTGTGGTATCTGCAATCAGTGTATCTAAACAACCACATCTATCTTTACGTGCCTACCGCTGGAACCACCCTCATGACATATTTTCGGATAACATTGTCCTTCTTATCCTATTTCACTGTCTCTAACCATTTGTATTATTACTCCCTCCCGTCAATACCTTTCTCTTCTCTTCAGTTCACTTTCCATCCTTGCTCTATCCGATACTACAATTATACGATGCATCTATGTAATTCGTTTCAGTTCTTTTCGGATTTCATATTGATCTTAACCTCATTACCGCATTCCGTCTTAAGTCAATTACCATTTCTGTCTCCTGCCATTTCCTGTGGACGAACTGAATGAATTATTTTGAACCTTTTGGCATAAGAACGGAACGAGCTGTAACTTCTCCTTTCGTCTAGGTATTCTGACATTCGGTAAGAATAGCACGTTTTAAAATATGCTTATCCGAATGTTGCTGTAATTCCTTTGACTCAAATATTTGTCATTGTTTTTCCATCGGCAACTTGATTGGACCTACTTTGCGGCAGAAACAATTCTATATCCATTTGCAACTCTCTGTTGTAACTCCTCCGATGCATCTCTGTTGTTCTGTGAAGTATGCGACGACTTTGTCTTTCCATTTTTACTACTACTTCCTCCTACCTTGGACATAATCCGCAACAGCGTCCTTAAACTAGCCTTTATTTTCCTTGTAACGTATTTGGCGGGTAAAATGTTAGCTTCAGTATTTTACTATTTTTAGTTCTTATTTTGGCACAATTCTCTCGTCCAATATGCCTTTCTGTTCTTTCTTGTTCGGTTGAGAATTACTGCTTTCCTCTTAGTGACCAATTCTCCGATTGATCCGGTTATTTTAAACATAACATTTCTCTGGTATTTAGCTTTCATTAATACGATGAACACATCAGCATATGCGATTGATATCACGCCTTCGCTTAATTTCAGAGCCAGGATCCCATCATATAAAATATTCCATAGATATTTCCTAACAATATTCTGAAGATATACTGGAGACTTTCTTGTTTATTTTCTCTATTATCCTATTCCAGACTGCAGAGTTAAATACTAATCTTAATATCCAACGCCACCACAGTTACCCATCTCCTTTCCTACATTTTTTGGTACTCATTTTATGACGTGAACAGTCCATCTACCTTTCAGGAAACCAAATTGCCTTCTGCAAAACCACCAATGATTTCTAATTCCATTTCCAGCCGCTCTTTGGTCATAGGTTTATTTAGCTTACAGTTGATGGAATTATGCAATGTACAGGCAGTACCATTTCGAAAAATTTTATTGTGCAACATTTTGTAAATCGTACTTAATTTCAAACAATGCTTATATTGTTATTTGACTTTTGACAGGATAATAACACATTCAGGCATTCAAACATACGAGCATACTATTATAGTACGCTCCAGTGTAATATTCAGAAAGCCATAGGCAAGGATTAACCTGGATTGTGTTCGTGTGTTATTGTTCCTATTGACTGTGCAACATATTAATCATTTTAGGGTGAATTGCGCGCGTACGAAGCTTAATTACTCAGGCGCGGATTACACGGTTCGCAATAATTTATTAACGGAGTCGTATTTAACAGATATGCGCGAGCATTTCAGTGAACGATGTAGAATGAAATTGTCGTTCATTAAATACAGAGACCGTATTGAATTGGAAATTCCGAAAATGGAATCTAATGGCTCTCGTTTAGGTTATTACGGATGGGTGTAACCTCAAAATCTAATTATGTATTTGACTATGCGAACTTAGAATCCCCTGAAACAATGAAAGCACACTAAATAGAAAGACAAAACAAACTTCTACGAAATTTGAGAAAATGTCTCGGAAATTAGCAGCAAACGCCACATAATCTAGTAACTACATTGTTAATTTGAAATGCAATAACTTTTTATTGTTATTGACACTGAAGTCTATAATATCATGAGAGTAGTCATGCGAACCAACATCTGTTCGAAACGTGTTGTGCAACAAAGATTAAAAAATTAAAATCTTGCAATTTTGTAAGACGATCATTCTCGATTATCACGATGATGATATTCTTCGTAGAAAAACCTATAAAATAAATAATCGGAACGAAAAGATAAATAAGTTTGCGTTTGTTTATGTCATGCGGTAATCGGTCGGTCAGCACTGACCTACGTTTATATTTTATCTGCGTATGACACGAACCAACCGAGCCAACGACAGCTCGCATAGAATGAAATCGTCTACTAGTCGCTTTATCGCGTGTGTCCTGTCCTAACCGTATGTTGTGATGTTTATAGAATGAAACGATTTAGTTATATGGCGGATCTCAGATAATATATTTCATTAATTTTTCCGATGAATTTAGCATCTTTCCACATTAGTTACTTTGTCTGAACTCTAATTTATATCATAATGACAAATTTTATAGTATAGTATCACTACATATTTTCTCTATGATGTATATACATATGTGTGTTAATGATTTATATGTTTTATCGTTCTCAAAAATATGAAGATTATACAGTTATATACTCCAAATGTAGCACAATTTAAGTCATGTATCTGAATTGGTATCTTACACAAATTCATCTATATCTATTAGTCTTTGGAAGTATTATTTACAGTTGAAGTATATATTAGTTGTGCCACAGTTTTCAATTGACGATATGGGTACTGGGTCCTATACATATAAATACCCGTTATACAATAGCTACTGTGGGACTGTATTCTGGAATGCTAAATTTTTGCAGAAAAACTGAATAGCCACCGTTATTATGAGATTTTAAACCAACATATTAACAAACTCAAATTTTATTTATAAAGTATACAGATAAATATACGCAATTGTTGAATGAAAAAACAAGCTATTAGATTATATACGCATGTCCATCTGTTCATATTTTTGGCATACCGGACAGTACCATGATTCATTTGGTTTTGATTTAGACTTGTTACATGATGATTCTTCTTTGTTAAAACAAATTGTAGTCACTTTTCAAGTGTTATATGTTATTACTTATTAACTGGATCGTTGTGCAGATGTATTTGCAGTAATTCTTGAAACTAGTGATATGTATAGGATAGTATTTAGATTTGCTGCGTTTTCTTTGGAATTGAATAGATTTCTCATAGTAGATAAGATACTGTCATTATCATCAGCGTTTGAAATATTTCTGTTTAATATTTTTTCAACATTAATTTAAAGAAGTTGTAGTTCCAGGTTGATAAGTGTAATGGTAAAAACAGTATCAAAGCTGCGTCAGGAATTGTTTTCGTTTCTTCAAAATTACTAGTAATATTACCAGGTGTCACACAGAGGGGCCAAACTGTAATAATGTAAAATATTGTGTAAACAAGATTTATTAAAATGCGTTTCAAGATGTGTATCCTATACTTTAATAGCTGGTGCATCCCAATTATGTAGGTTATGCTGGAAAGTAAAAATATGTGTGCAATGTGCTCATCTGCCGCTGCGCTGTAACAATGGTGTAACATAAATAACTCGTCACTCTCAAAAAATTAATTAGATCTACGGCAAACAAGGGACGGATCTACTACAATTCCGTTAATATTGACCTTTTTGGAACTATTACTACTAGTGAACCTGGAGACAAATTATTATATTCCGGTTTCAATCGTCTTCCTTTAAAAATCAGCATTGGAAAAATACAATTTCCCATTATATTCATCCATCAACTACTGTCATATTTTCCACGGTTTGAGCTAGCGTGTGAATGCTTTTATCTCCGTTTACACTTTGCTGATGATGAATGGTTAATCTATACCCCTTTTCATCCATGTCGTATATTAAATGAAGCTGGTTGGTTAATATTAACTCTTTTAAAGTATCCACAATTTTTTGTTCAGTTTTTCCACCCACCTTTCTTTCTGCTAAGTATCGTAACAATTTCGATTAGTATACAGGGTCATTCTATTGTATCGGAACATCTAAATATTTTTGCAAATGCATAAATTGTCAAAATTAGCTTGTTTGTTTTAAACAAGCTATCATTAAAACATATTTCTAATATAGATGTCGCTCGTGTTATACAAAGAACTTTCTGTCAATGTTTTCCTTTGCCAATTTTTACATTTTCCAATTTTGGTTCATTTTTTATCAAATTGTGAGTAAATTATTCTTTCACTGAGATTCATTTAAATAAACAAAACGTTTTCATTAACACATAGTTTACTACATACATATGTTTGGTTTTGGAAAAGTTTCCCATATTTATTTTGCTATTTTTTATTGTCATTCATATATTAATTACGTGGCCTCGGGGTAAAATTATCAGTAATTTTTGCATTGCAGGCCAGGTGATTCATATACGAATGACATCGCACAATGTTTTAAAAAATATTTTTTGCGATTCTATTTTTCAAGTCAACTGTTCGAACAGCCTATGTAACATTTCGAAATCTTTTTCTTGCTTAAGTTTGGCTCACATTTTGCTAATAAATCTGCAATATCGACTCAAGAAAATTGTGTTTCCCGGGAAACATAGGTAATAATTGGTAAATGTTACGAAGAAGAGAAAGTATCTCAAGAATGATGCCATTACTTACATTTCAATTTTTTTTTGTACGAATACTGGATTAAATGAAAAAGAACTGTTCGGTCATTTAACCCAATCGTACGGCTTTTCCATGAGGTTTCTTTCGAAACTGTCAAGTTGGACGCCACCGCATGCACGGAATTAAGTCAGCCACATTGGTCACACTAGACGGGCGAGGCGATTGGTTGTACGAGCAGCATTTGTTATATCGTGCGTCAGCGTTGTGTGTTTATCAGACGTAACCGGTCAAACGGAAACGGTAGCGTCCACAAGAAAAGCAAGTGAAAACTAGATATTTATAAATCTACTTGTTCCAAAGCTGAATTCGGATTAGAATCAAGATCGATAGTGTGAATCAGCTTTTGCAGTTAATTGAGATCAAAATGGGCATATGCAATATTACATACATGCAAGTTTTTCTTTACACAGAATTTTTCTTTTCGTGTTATACGACCCTGGCGAAGAAATATCCTACACTGCTATTATTTTGCACACGGGTGTATATGGGAACGCGATAATAAAACTATTTCAAAGATTTTCCATACTACCTACCCAAGGAATAGGAAATTATTCAACAATCATCTCTGTTTACAGGGTGCTTCAGAACAAGCTGAGTCGATATGTATTTCCGAAAGTATTCAGATTTTTGCAACTTTCTATTATAACGGAAATACATACATCCAATCCTCCGTTAATTAAAATGTACACCAAATTTCAATGTATAAACATCATGTGCTCAAAGTGCCCCATTATTCAATTATTTCGATTACTATACTATACTAATATTTGGCAGAAGCAATCCTAGGAACTCTCGTTTTTCTCTTTACTAGCGAATTCTACACTAAAATGTAAGAGAACTTCGTGATTAGCTCCTTATATTTAAAATTAGTAGTGACTTGAAAAAAGTAATTTGATCGCCACCCTCCTTTATGTTTTTTTTTAGAATCCTGCGAACACTAATCTCAAATATGTCCAAGTCTTATTCCGTATCTGTTAAGGAGATTTTAGAATATGCACGAAGGTATCTCTGCCAAAAAAAAAGACTCCGCAAGCCCTTTCAATTACCTTGCTAATGTACAGTGAGGTGCAAAGGTATCCGGACACGTCTAGATAGAGAAATACCCTGCGCTCAATACTTTATTCCAAAGAGCCGCACGGCAGCTTGGTACCTGCTGGGTGGGACCGTAGTTTGTCACTCGTACAATAACATTGTATTATATAAACGCATATATATGTAGACATATTATATAAATTAAAATGTTAGAAATTAGGACGGTTGTTCTATATCACGGATATTTTCCGAGTCGTTCGTTTTGCTAAAAATTAATAAATATATGACTCCTTTATTGAATTGTAATTATTCAACCTAGTATTAAGAGGAATAGCATTTTTGCAAATACATACCGAAAAAAGAAGATTGTTGTCCTCCGATACAAAATAGTAATATATGTATGTTCACATTATACATCTTCACCAGGTGAAAAGCTATCAGATGCCTTTTGTTATAAGATGCAGTAATGAAGCGTTCACAAAAGAATACGTTATCAATTTTTTTTTTACCTAGGCTTTAGTGTATCTGATTATTTATGTTGCAAACTCATAAAATATTTTGTGAAGTTATAATAAAATAGAGGTCATAATAGAAAGTAAATTGTTTAATTCTGTTTAGTGAAAATCACTTTATTTATATTAACAATTTTTTAACATTAAGTTAGTGTTCGTTCATCGCTCAATATATCAATGATTAATTGGGTTATAAATATTTTTAACAGGCGTGTCTTTCAATTTTGATATTATTTGTCATTTACCTTTCAAATAGAAGATGACGCTAAAGTTGTAATCGAAGATGTGAACTAGAATAAATTTAAGTTGTAATTAATGATAGGGAATAAAAGATAAGTAAAACTTCATAAAAATGTATATTAATTTTTATAGTAAAATACATTAAAAACAACAATAAGAATTTTTGTGTATAAAATAAATAATTAATGCTCAACAGAATACTACACTTAAAATTCTAGAATAAGATATAATAGATTAACAGAGTTGTGTTTGTGGATTATCCAATCATAAGCACCTATAAACTTGACAATTACTCATAACATACATACATCTTTAATCTCTTCTGACGTTTTTCTTCATATAATATGTATATGTATTTAGGTTTTAGTAATACTAAGAAATATTTAAATGAAATTTCTAATTAAATGAGTTACCTGTTGTTACCTGCGCTTGTATTAGGTGAATCATCTTCAGATGAAAACTGTTTTTAAAACTAGGTATGGTATTACAACAATTATATTGCTATACGGGCACATTTGGTTTTACACGTAATTTGCCAATACGCGTTTGCATATGTTTAAGATGTAATTTTAATTACTGCAACATCCTTATTATGTGGAACCGGCTAGTTTTTGAGAAATTTTGTTTCGAATTTTGAGCTGATATGAGGGTTTTTATATTTTCAGTAAGCGATCGGCAAAAGCTCCAGATCGCTTTTACCATTTTAAACTAGATTTATCTACTATTTATACTAATTACTTATAATATAAATGAAATATTTTTATTCTCAATATGTAATTGAGTTCAAAGGTATTAATCTGTCGAAACGCCTTTAGTAAGTTGTTTTCTATTTTGCCTTGCAACTAACCTAGAACTCATACAACTAAATCATATATAGAACCATAAATAAGAACACTAACTACATGTTAAAAAATATAAATACATTAGTTATTATTAAACAGAATTGAATTATCTCTATATTACTACCTTTATGAAGCCTTATAAATTTAGTTTCCATTATAACTTCTGTTACAGTAAGCTGAGTGATTTATTATTAACTAAAGGAGTAATATGTATATTTTAGATATTGACTAATTTTCGTTAAAACTAACAAGTCAAATAATAGTCGCGATATTTATTTCCATACTTATGTAATGCTACTCTAAGGAATAATAATATCATCTACTTGACGCTACAGAAGTTTAAATTCCCATATTTTAATTTATGCTACATCCATATACATACATGTATATACGTATTATACGCATTTGTATATTGCAATGTTATTGTAAGAGCGAAAAACTACGGTTAACCTCAGCAGGTAGTAAGGTGCCCTGCGGCTCTTTGGAATAAAGTATTGAGCGCAGGGTATTTCTCTATCTAGACGTGTCCGGATATCTTCGCACCTCACTGTACAAGGAATACCTCGTACATTACCACCAAGTAATCCTCGTTGTCAATTTCTAAACGGTACATGATAAACACTTTTTCAATGATTAAAAGGCAAATTAATTTTAAATTTTCTATGTTGACACTTAAACTAGTTTCTTGATTGTATCTTAAAACAAAAGCCTATCAGTTAGAACTTAATCATGAAAAAAATCTGTTTTTTCAAGTGATGTAATTACGAAGTCCGTTTACACTTCAACGTAAAATGTACTGATGATAGATATTTCGAATTGTTGACATAATAAAATTCGACGTCATTTTTGTTATAGATTTGTAGACCTCTAGGGCTTATACTTACAACATCTCAAAAATGTTTAGCCCGAGACGCTTGGATTATGAAAAAGTATTGAAATATCACATACATTCTAAAAATTGAACTGAAAGTTGCAGAAACCTGAAAATATTTTACCTGAAACAGGCTTTTCGAAAAAGGTTCCCAAATACAGTGTTTGCCATAACTAAAGCACCCTCCATTACGCGGTTGTAATTAAGGCCTACCTACTTGTAATAAAACAACATAGTATATTTAATATGTTTAATTTTTTTGTTTACTTATTAGTTCACTATTAGTAAAACTTAACAAAAACTATTCAACAGTTTTAATATAAAACGTGCAAACGATAAATTTTAATATAAAACGTGCAAACGAAAAATTTACATAATAGTTGAAAATGGATTGGACAAAACTAAAGCACCGCTTTACTTTTTTCAAAGAACAGCACCTCTGTCAGATCGAATGCAAGATATTAGTGAAGTGCACGTAAAATGCCACATCAGCGACCGCATCCAACAAAATAGAGAAATGTATAGATGAGATCATTGTTCCTTAGTATTGCAGAGATGTACATACGGCTAAGACGATAAAAATGGCAAGAAATACGTATTCAATTGAATTTAAAATGAAAACAGAACAGCCAGACTTCAGTTTGCCAAAGCTCACCTCGACTGAACAGTCCAAAAATGGAAAACTGTCTTGTTTTCTGATGAATCAAATTATAATTTGAAAGATTCCGATGGAATGAGGCGAATAAGAAGACCAAAAGGACAACGACTGAATCCTAAATATTGCATCGCAACTACCAAGTAAAGAGGAGGAAATGTTATGGTCTGGGGGTGCTTTTCTGGACAAGAAATCGGACCTATCCACCGAATAGAGGAAATAATGGATCGTCATGTACACTAACATTTTAAAAGATGCCATTAAGATGGAGGTTCCAGCATGACAATGATCCGAAGCATACGTCTCAACATTGTAAAACTTGGTTACAGCAAAATTCTATAGAGGTTTTAAAGTGACCTGCCCAATCTCTCGATCTCAATCCTATTGAGAGCCTATGGGAGATCGTAAATATGAAAATTAATAGAGAAAATTGTACAACAAAAGTGGCATTATTTGAAGCTGTTAAAGAAGCACATGTCAAGGGATGTTATTGACGACTTGAAAGTAAAGGATTTGCTACAAAATATTAAGAAATTTCTGATTTAAGGAGGGAGTGCTTTAGTTTTGTCCATCCAATTTTGAGATATTATATACATTTTCCGTTCACACTTTTTATATTAATATTGCCAAATAATTTTTGTACGGTTTTGCAAATATTATAATAATAAATAAACAATAAATGTAAATATATTTAAATTTTTATGTTTTACTTAAAAAAAATGGCGTTAATTGCAATCGTGGAAAGGGGTGCTTTAGTTTTGGCCAATACTGTACATATCGATTCAGCATGTGTGCACATGATTTAAAATGTAGGTGTTGTATTGTAATGTACTTGAATCGTAATGACGATGAATTCATATAGCGATATAGCATATATCTAAGTACCTATATTATTATATATATTATATGTATTAACCTATATTTAACTATTTAAAACCAATTTCGATAGGTAGCTAATACGATCAATAGATTAACTTTTTATTTTAAATGTATTATAACTGGTGCATAGAGCCGACTTGTCTTTGTGTACGAACTACAAAATTTCGAAAATTGAAAGTCTATTATAACTTTTACTATCAGACGTGCCATTTCATAAATATGTATTACGAATACTAAAGTGTTCTATTTTTCTCCACCTTCCACGTCGTAGCTTGTTTGATATGTCTGCAAGGTTAGGTCAGTAATGATATATAATTCTTCTAATAACACTATTTGGACTTGGAAAGTATAATTATAAAGCAAACACAGTTGTTTATTTAAGGATGTGTTGCCTCATTTTTATGTTTGAAATGCTTTCCCGTTAAATGTTTATTACATGTTCTGTATTTGGTTGTTCGCTAACATGCCCATAAGCATTATTCGGAATTGACAGTGATATACACTGTATCAAATAAGTCTCCATACACTCGATAAGATTTTCAATTAACGTATTTAACTTAGTTAATATCATGTCTATCGGAAAAAAAATATTACAGAAGGTATTTAGGAAGTCCATAGACACATGAATTGAACGAAAACAACATTTTATTCTACTAATTACAAATAAAAAAAAGTACAAGATAAAGAAATATAAATTCAAACACAAAAAAGTTTCCATACATCCCGAACTAAGCAGGTGGTTTTCTGACTATAATTCGGGGATTTACCTATTTCACTCAAAAGGAACTTCATAACATTTGGAAAGTATTATTCAGTTTAAATATTGATAACACAACGTGTGGTGCGATTGATATTGTATTAAGATGGAGGTACCACAATCAATTCGAAAATTAATTATTAGTTTGAGACAACAGGGACAGTCTTTAAGAAAAATAGCTAAAAGCATTAATAAATCACATTCCACAGTACAATATATACTAAATAGACACAAAGAGTTGGAAACTTGCGAAAATAGACCACGTTCGGGTAGGCCTAGAAAAGTACAAGCCATTCATAAACGCGCTGTTTTAAAAACTATTCATGAAAATCCAAAAACTAGTGCACCTGTTCTAACAAAAATGTTAGAAGATGATTACGGCCTACAAGTAGTACCTGAAACGGTAAGAAATGTTATGCGAAACGCAGGTTTTCACGGGCGAGTTCCTCGGAAAAAACCGTTTATTAGTAAAAAGAATAGGACGCTTCGGTTTGATTTTGCAAAAATGCATGTCAATAAACCTATGTCATTCTGGGAGTCGGTAATATTCAGTGATGAGTCTAAATTCAACGTTTTTGGATCGGATGGGAGAACGATGGTTTGGCGAAAGAAAAATGAACACCTCAAAGTGAAAAATCTGTGCGCGACAGTGAAACATGGTGGCGGTAACGTTCTGGTTTGGGGGTGTATGAGCGCAGCAGGTGTTGGAAATTTAGTTTTCATTGAGGGGATAATGGACCAACATATGTATTTAAACATTTTACAAGAAAATTTACACGCTAGTTCTGAAAAATTGGGATTAGGGGGTCATTTATCTTTCAACAGGATCAGGATCCCAAGCACACGGCAAAGCGTGTCAAAGAGTGGTTAATATTTAAGGTAAAAAAAACAATTGCAGACACCTCCGCAGTCCCCAGACATGAACCCTATTGAACATTTATGGGATGAAATAGGGAGAAGAGTTCGGACACACAAGATTAAAAATAAAGAACAGTTAAAGGAAGCAATTTTAACAGAATGGAATTCAATCGAACCGGAAGTTACAAAAAAACTGGTGAATGGAATGAAAAAACGTCTGCTGGAAGTGTTACAAGCCAAGGGTGGTCACACAAGCTACTAGAAAAACTCGTTCACTTTATACATTAATTACAAACTGTCTGTATGGAAACTTTTTTGTGTTTGAATTTATATTTCTTTATCTTGTACTTTTTTTTATTTGTAATTAGTAGAATAAAATGTTGTTTTCGTTCAATTCATGTGTCTATGGACTTCCTAAATACCTTCTGTAATATTTCTTTCCCGATAGACATGATATTAACTAAGTTAAATACGTTAATTGAAAATCTTATCGGGTGTATGGAGACTTATTTGATACAGTGTATTCTACTAGGTTATTAAATTGAAATTAAAGTATTTTACTCTTATTTGGCATGTGATGAAGGAATGTTTTAGGTAGCTTTTTTTGCAATAATATCGAATATCTGGCAACTGTAACTTATTATTAGTTAATAACGGTATTTATGTGATTTGTGGCTATTTAATTCTTATAGCTTAAACTGTAATTATTTAGTACTAAATTAAGATATTTTATAGTTAATATATACGTCTCACGTCTGTTTGTATCTATATTTGTGCATATACATATGTATGTATGTATATGTACAGATAACAAAAGCTTACTCGTACCGCAATTGCAAGCCCTATCACTGCTTGTACCTCCGTCAAGCGGCAGCCCTATGACTCACGCTGCGTCGGTTGCGTCCAGTCCGTTGAACCCAGCTGCCGTAGTGTGATGTACCTCGTGGAGATGGCACTAGTGTCAATTCTGCACTCCAACTTCGCAGCTATCTGACCGGAAACTCGGGAAACTTGTCGATTTTCATAGTACTCCCACTAGTTCACTAGTTGTGCAGCAAGTGCATTACAAATAGGAATACGCGAATAACAGAATATATTGTAGACATTTCGCGTGGATAGTCTCTATTTGCAGTTGTAGATAGACCTTAAGTAAATATTTCATGTTCAGCGTAAAATTGTATACTACAGAAAAAGATAAGCAAAATAAGATTTGTCGTCTCGTGAAGAAGATCATCTTATTAATCCGGATTTAAACTGTCTAAGTTGTTCAGATTAGCGAAAGCTTAGTTTAAATAAATAATCTATACCTGCAGTACAGCTAAAACATCGTACATCATAAAAGATGTTTAACTTACACTTAAAATGTTAACAAAAATGTTTAACACAACAACAATGTTGATTTTTTAATATACATTTCATTAATTAATTTGAATGTTATTGTTTAAAAAAACTGAGACAATCAATGAAATTCTAGTTATTTTTTCTAATTTATTTCTATTTCTAGGTTAATAGAAACGTAGATGATTCGATTAAGTTTTTTTAATATATTTGTTACTTGAGCAATTAATATTTTTTGTATTTATATTGGTAATATAATCGAAATTTCGCTCGCCACCTCTGAAATTTTAATATACATTTATTTAATTAATTTGAATGGTATTGTTTGAAAAAACTGAGACAATCAATGAAATTCTAGTTATTTTTTCTAATTTATTTCTATTTCTAGGTTAATAGAAACGTAGATGATTCGATTAAGTTTTTTTAATATATTTGTTACTTGAGCAATTAATTTTTTTGTATTTATATTGGTAATATAATCGAAATTTCGCTCGCCACCTCTGAAATACTCAAATAAGACAACTTCCGCGATTACATTGTGCAATACTCTATTGTAAATTCTAACTTGTTATAAATACAGTTAAGATAATAAAAGGTCTTACAGTTCTTTTATATCTTTTGCAGTTGGTCCTGGATTGGGAAAATATCGTGAAAATTAGACTAATTTTTGTGACATCTTTTATTTTTTCACAAATGCAATCTTAGCTCTTCAAGATTCAAAGCAAATTGTATGAGCTTTTTTTATAGAATATGAACTTTTGTACCAAAATCTTTGGGAAGACACTACACTTCGAGCTGAATCAATTAGAAATATGTGGCAAAGGTTAATTTTATCTCTGATTAAACATTGCACCGAGAATATATCTACGGTTTTCTCTTTTCATTTTTGGTATGGAAATTTTGGAACCTACAATAGATATAGATTTGGTTAAATTATGAAAGAAGTGCAGTTTTTTAAGCTTAACTGAACGCTCTTCTTGTATTTCAGCAAAGCTTTACAGCTTACTAGATATTTGCAAAAAACGAAATATCTCTATTTGTTTTAACCTCGTCTAGCTACATTGTTATTGAATTTAGACCCTCTCTCAATTCGTGTTAATAATTTTAGGATTTATCATTTTCGATATTTTAAGAGTGGTTAGCTATGGCTTTCTTAAAAGGAGCTTCTTGTTTTCGCCACAACAATCTACTGCATTATATGGTTATTTTGCCAGATAAATAAATTAGAGTAATTTAAAACATTTTAAAATAAAAACATACTTGACATAAACAATTATCATAATATAGAGTCGGCTATGATGTCAGTTGTCAGCTGTGAGATGCGTCAGTTTTGACATTATCTGAATCATTTTGGCTAAATATTAGTTTGTGTTTAGTGATTTTGATAAGTCTTTTAGTTTTTGCCAATTCTCTGATCTAGAGCAACATTTAATAATAATAATAATAATAATAATAATCATAATAGTTCTTTATTGACGACGACGGTATAAAAAATATTAACAAAAAAGCAACAAAAAAAGAATACATCGCCAAAAGATTTGAGATCAGCTGCCTGCAGGACAAGCAGCTGCTCTGACTCCCAAACCGCAAATAAACTAAATATAAGCAGACTAAAACTAATTACTAAACTAAATCCAAATTCGAGTCTAAGTGCAAACAACCATACTAATAATTGCAAGTGTAATATCAGTGCACGCCCACTATGCCGGTCCAGAGAGAGAGAATTTTTAATTTTTAGAATTTTTTAAGATGGCCAGCGAAAGATGGCGGAGCTAAGATCTTAAGATAAGCTGGAATTGCATTGTATATTTTGGCAATGTTGTAGGAGTATGATCTTTGGAAAAGTTCCTCTATATTGCAATTTTCCTATAAGAACATGGTTGTCAATCTGATCAAAGACTTTAAGAAAATAAAATGGTCAAGATAAACACATAAATCTTGTTTGAGTAATAAACTGCTTTTTCTAGTCAATTTAGCAAACCCTGCTGCGGGAAAAATATTGATCGTAAATGTGATCAAGAGAAATTCCTGGAAATTGTTTTAAAGTTCCAGATTTTTACCAGTAGGAGGTATAAGTGCTACGTTCAAATCTAAACTTTCTAGTATCGCCAGAAATCACAGAATCAGCTACACTCATACAATCATCAGTTGAAATCCTGTTTCGTACTAGATAATTATTTAAGTGACATTGTTTCGTATATGTCATAATAAGAGAGAGGGAAGACCATCTATTTGTTATTGTTTAATATTTCCGTTACTACTCAACCTATGCGCATAATCCTTGACTCCCTTTTTGGTCACTCTGCAGCGGTAAGTTATCTTTACAATTTTCTTTAAAAAATTAGATAGGACGTTAATGGATTCTTAAACAGCTTTAAATGACTTATACTTGACTCAAAACCGCTTCTCGATATCTCTAGGCGTTCTCAACTTATCGCAAGAAAAAGTAAAAAGCTAGGATAAAATAATAAATAGAATCATTAATATAATATAATCAAGTTAGCTGAAAACGAAAATCAAAATTAGTTAACCATGGAAATTAGAAACCGAATAATCTCACTTATTAGACTGAATTAATTTAAGGAAGATGACACTGTTCGACTATTTTTTTTCTCGAAATGTGCCCTCTCAAATATTCAAAGTGCCTGCTATCATTATTCACACTCGCTCAAAGTGTTCGTGGGTAGGTAAAGTAGTAAACGGTAGCTTCTACTTACTCTAGTGTTAGGTCGCGAATGGCATTTCGAATTCTATCTTGCATATCTTGTCGTAGGCTTCGTTGGAAAGACAACATGTTGACATGTTTTAGTTGCCCCACAAATAAAACTAAACATGTCAAATCGGGTGATCTTATTAGTCAAGGAAAGAGGTTTCTCCTTTCTCTCTATCGGTCTAGATATATTTCATCCAAGAGTCGCCAAATATTAATTGAAAGATGTGGTGGGCAGTTGAAGGAACATATTTTGCCTGGTTTGAAGAGGCCCATTTTTCGATAGGATAAGTTACTCATCATGTAGGTACTCCAAAAACAGATTATTAGTTAGTGGTTGGTAAAAGAAATAGGATACAATGATTGTAATATACTGCAACAAATACTCACACCCCAGCTTCTAATATTGCACCATGTAAGGATTTTCGGCACAACAGTAACGAAAGTTGTGCAAATTTACTTTACCGTTGCTGTGAGAAGTGGTCTCGTCTGTCGAAAGAATCTGCAATAAAAATTAGAATATTTATATTCTATATATTTTATATTGAATACTAGAAAATTTGATACCTCATTAACTTTTAGCTATTGTTGCATTTTGCTACCGTATCGACGGCCCCACTATTCGTAAAAAGCTTTTTATACAACTGCCTGTAAAAGTGGCACTTTTAAGGCAAGCTAACGGATTAAAAATTTAGTTTTATGACATAAGCGTGTTAAAAATACTTTTAACACTCGTAAATAACTTTTAACTCGTGAAATAAAATCGCACTTTCAACACTTGTATCGTAAATAACTATTTCGAATGCTTAAAATCAATATCAACCGAAAACGCAATGATTTAACACTTCCACTTTCCAAAGCCAACTTATCTTTTGAGTTATATTATTGTCTTACTGCGTTCTTGTCTTTAACACTTTTTATGCTCTGCTTTAATGGAAAATGTTGTATACTGTATCTGTTCGGTAAAAAATGCTCATTGATATATACAAATATCTTTCTGCTACACGTGTATAAACAGAAAAATTAATCCGGTTTACATATTTCACTGCATTGTAATTGAATTTGCAAATCGTAATCTGAACGCTGGACCCTGCATCGAAATGAACAGACCCGCACGCTATCAAATCATTGTTTACCGAACAGAGCAGCCTCCATCCTATACAATAGCCGCATCCCCATATCCCTGCTTACTACCTGCCTACAGGCCGGCTATCGGACGCGCGTACTACAAACGCTATACATTGATAAATAGGTCGTGTGCTATGCAATGTGATACGATGCGTCTGCTGTCGCCGTTTACCCGACCAGCCGCTCTCAACCTAGACAACCGATATTGATTTTTGGGAGACGGCGGCGGGCGTGGTATAATGGCAAAAGGTCTGTCCCGTGCAATTTTGTTTAGCTCCCCTGCATCACCGTCACATCCTGTACACGTTAGGGGCAATTTATAAGGGAAGCGTCAAGAACGATATTGCGCCAATCTAAGGCACGAAACAAACTTTGTGAGTTGTTTTATTGGTTGTGATGGGGAATCTAGAATGGATAAATTGCGAGTTATCTTATAACTTGTAACATATAGAAAAAAGGGGTCTTACTACTCAACTTCTTCTTAAACTAACTAAGTTATAATATACAGTATGCTTCATTTTTCAGGAACACATCTGCAGAACATAAATTATATAACATTATCAATTATTTTGAAAAGAAGTATTGGCTGTACTCGTTAAGTTCACTAGGTAGGGATTGTGGGTATGGCATCCAAAGATTCCAACAATAGACTCAAATTTTCAAATTCTGAGCTTTCGCAATTTATTTATTGCTTCATCAGAGAAATAAGCTATAAAAGGCAGATACAATGTAGGTTATGAAGGAATATAAATTACACAAAGAAACTTACATTAGGGTGTACATTGACAATGCAACCTCAAAAATATTTTCTAAAGGCGTTACAACACATTAAAATTAATATTAATAAAAACCAAAGTCACATATTAAAATCAATTATTAAAATATTAAAGTAACCAGCGGGATGTGATGTTTGGCGCGAAAATCTGTGACAGGTTAGGACGAGACAGTTAACACAGGGTGTTAAGAATTTATGGGAAGGAATGTCATGATTATTTCTTATCATGTAAATTAATATCAATTTCAAATAACTGTGCATAAATGTCACTTAAATGGTTAATGTCACTACGATAATGAATATTATTTGTATTAATGTTTATAGTATAATACATTTCATTAAACAATCTTTTGAAATATGAGTGTTGAGTGCTCAAAACTGATACATTATGGAAGTTAAAATGGTGACCTGTACCATGACAATGGTCGACTAGGAGCGATTTGTTGGTCGTGTTCTCCACGTTTTTACAATCATTGTTATATTGTCTGAGTCTATTCTTGAAGTATTGTGATGTTTGTGCAACATAGATAGCGTTACATTGCGAACACGGAATGGAGTTGACAACATCTGATTTCAAGGGGAGTGGCACAGGGTCTTTAAGTTTGCAAAATAATTTGCTAAGGGAATGTATACTTCCAATTTGTTGGGTTGGTAAGCGGCTGTCATCTTCCAGATGGTTTCGTCCTCATCTCCTTGGGTGTGGTGTCTTTATTTACTAATATACCACTTCCAATAATAAATGGTATCATTTTAATGAGAACTGGGATTTAATCCAACCTCACACTTCTATTAATAAGGACAAGTTTCTGGAAATTTTGAATTTCCTATTCAACTCCTCTTGTTTTACCTTCAATAATCGCTTTTATACGCAATTATTCGGTACTCCGATGGGTAGTCCAATCAGCCCTATTTTGGCTTGTATGGTTATGGACCAACTGTTGGATCAGTGTATAGCAAAGTTATCCTTCCGACCACCGTTTTTCTTCAAATACGTGGACGAGCTTATCACTGCGGTTCCCAATTCTATGATTGATTATACACTTGATATTTTCAAATGCGAAAGCTCAGAATTTGAAAATTTTAGTCTATTGTTGGAATCTTTGCCTGCCATACCCACAATCCCTACGTAGTGACATTATCAATTATCACACCACAATTTTCAAGTCTCGCGTTCCGAGTCAAGTACAGTGAGCAACTCTACTGACTTGAGATTATTTAATGAGATTGATGTCAGAGATGTCTTAATAAGCAGAGGTTGCCGTTCTTCCAGAACTGCAGAACTGGTGATCTATTTTGACCCACACACGCAAATAAGAGTTCTACAACCGACTCCCGCAAACTGCCCTAAAGACTGATAATGTGTAGGCGAAAATTGCAGGTCTAATCACGAATCGAATTTCCAAACCGAGAGAAAATTTTGTCACCGTTGGTACCATTTGCACACTTTACAAAAAGAATACAATGGAGCAGGGAGAGGAGGAAAGCAATACGTAAAAATAAAAAAACATAATTTTTACTATTTTTCTGTCACTTATACGAAAATCGTTGAACCAAGAGTAGCATAAAACTGTAACCGTGCGAAGAGAAAATTATTACATATAAAGACGTGCCCAGATAGCACCTACACTGCTCATTTGTGTAAGTGAGTCTGATCTATATACTATGTAACACAGATGTATATTAATGGTAGCCTACAGAGATAAATATCACTTATATGAATGCAATTTTGAAGTCAAATTAAAATATACATTGCTTTACACAGATTTATCATAAGCTTTCACGTATGGTAAAAACTGTACCCTGTAGGTACTGGTTAATACACACGAAAAAGCATTAAGGAAGCTGTTCGCTAATGTATGTTCGCTTGAACTGCTTTTTCTCTTTTACTTCTTATGAATTCACCTTGTCGTGACCCATTCACTTCACCAAGCACGCTCTGTTAGACAACATGACGCTTCTATAAAGAACTCTAGCCCTTTTATCGCGAGGCGCCAACCAATCACAGTTTTCTAATAGCTTTCATCGCGGAAAAGAACTGGAACTGTGGGAGCTCGCATCGCACGATGCCATGTTTCGATTCTTCTTTCCAATTTACGGCCGACGGATTTTATGGCGAAACAAACTGATGCGTGTATTTGTATATGTAGAGAATGTTTGTGCAGAAATCAGAAATCGATAACCCTATCGTTTCTATTCGAAATGTAGTGGGGTTGTATGCGCAGTTTGCGAGGGTCGTCATTATTAACTTGATAAACAGGGAACTCTTATAATGGTGGTAAAATGTTATACCATGATATAAACACTTCACTGAACAGGTCCGGCTGTGAGAATTTAAGGGAAAATAATAAAATTAACAGAATGATTTTCAAAATCAGGTAATTTGGAATTTCTTACGTTCTTGTGTAAAACAAGATTTTGTTAAAAGAAAATCGCTTTAGTATTTATGTCTATCATTATGTTTAGGAGTTTTTGAAGAAATTTAGCTTTAAGTGAAACACCGCCATCAAAATTATTGCAATCATCCCAACATCAAATAGAATTACCTTAAGAAATATTTATTCCTCTTGCAAGCGTTATTGTCGAGACCAAACGTTTCTTTTACAGGATAATTTAGGACGTCATTATATACGACATGATTCGCATCCAGTTTCCATGCGCAAAATAACATAAAATTGTTAGTTTAGTGTTATACTACATTCAAGTTCTGTTCTTCTGAAACATATTTGCAAATATAAGGTGTCGTACATCAACAGCTATACGGAACGAAATTAATAATAAAGTCAACTAAATTTAACATTTTATTGTGTAAGAATTCATGTTTCAGACATTTATCTCCCAAAATAATTGTACATGTTCCGCAAAACAAAGTAATTTATGTCCTACAGGAATTGGTATGTGGGTAGAAGTATAATACCGATTACCTGTAATATAGGGCTGCTATCTTTTTTTTGGTAATAATTTACGATTACCAAAATAGTATTTCATACTATTTTATTAATGAAAGAAGTATAATGTAACTGTACGGTTGCTAAATTTTTAGAAAGTGGCTAGGTACAGGTGGTCAAGAAGAACAGTTGTTTGTTTAATAGGAATGCATTGAGATAGCAACAAAACAACGATTACAGGAAACTGTTGAGATCTTTCAATTCGTTGTTAGATTCCAGCCCGTTATGAAATAATCAACAAAAGACTAAAAAGAATATCCAGTTACAAGTTTATAATGTGTTAGAAATATAAAGAAATATTTTCTCTGGCTTCAAGAAATACAAAACAATTAAAAGATTTTCTTGCGAGTGTCTATGTATTTAAAATTTTGTGTCAGAAAATTTCCTACTGTTAAGTTTATTTTATAAAGATCATAATTTAAACAAGTGAAACAACACATGTTGTACCCACCTTGCGCGTGGAACATATGTAACTACTAAAATAGGGAAGGCAGGTGGGTCATACGTAACAGCTGAATAAAAGTGGTAAAAGAATGAGTACCTGTAAGTTGCCTTTCACTTTCATGTATGTATGTACTTACATACGTATGCTCCTACAGGAAAAGCATTCTCCACTGTGTGATAATATATTTCGCTAAAGAATTATGAAGACGGCGTTATTGAATGCCAGAAATATTTCTTGAATATTAGAGGAAAAATATTCCTTAATGCCTGCATACGCTAAGAGAATAAATAAAATTCCGTAAAATCCCACACTTGCCGAAAACGTTCTGTTATGCTTTCATTTCATTTATATTTATTACTAGTGGTAATATAATCTATTACAAATTTATAATCATATACATATTTTTTAAATATTGAAATAAGTATTGAAGTTGCATAGTAGAATATTATGAACTTGAAATTAAACGTAGTGTAAGTAGATTATGGAGCAGATAAAAGAATTTGTTCTGTGTACTGTTCTGCAGTTTTCAACCTCGTTCACATAGCTTTAGCTTCTCATTCAAGTGTCCAAATCTATTGAAAATAATTAACCAAACGAAGCAATTAATCTTACCAATTTGGTAGCAAAGACAAGAACAACTGTATCCGTTATACTTTTTTAAAGCGACCACACAAAATCGAAGTATACAATGATCCTAAATGAAACCCGCTAACTGTTTTAGACATAGGTATGATTTTTAGTCTATTAAAAGAAGGAGATTTAATTGAGTTTTTTGATTGTTGTGGTTTTTATGTAGACATGATAATATGCCTTATCAATTTTTAAATCATGTATGCAAAATATTGAGATAGATGTGTGTGTTAGGTAAAGTAGATCTTGCATAGGAACCAACGGCAACCTTAAATTTTGCATGCAGTCAAAATAAACCCCTAAACTGATACTGTTGTTTCTTTTATATGAATTCCTCATACGCCCAAAGTGTAAGTCAAAGTTTCCATGAAAAAATTAATTTGTATATAATATACATAACTTTTAGATATTTGATGCAGAACATAACATTTTTTTCTTGAATTATGGGACTGCTTTTAGGAGATATGAACTAGTGTGATCTTTTACCAGATTCTAAACACCAATGGGAACGCAATATACCATGAAAAGTGTATAGACTAGTAAGAATAATTTGGTCGCGAACTTTTTCCTTAAATGAACATTTCTTAATACGATTAACCCTGTTTGTCTTTTGCATTAAAAAAATAAATAAAATAAAATAATAAAATAATATAATATAATAATAAAATTTCTTTAAAATGTTGTTGCAATTAATTACCATCCAACATTTATAAATAATATTATTTTGAATTACGCACGTGGTGGATGTAGCTACAGCGGCTTCTTAAGCTGCATTGCTTTTAAGATTAGCGCTGCAACTCTTACTGCGTATTTTAGCATGCGTAGATGTGTGTTTGATGGCTTTGTACATCACTGCTTTGACGTAGGTAATACGTTGTTGCAGGGAATGGTACCACCCCGGATGAATTGTCGTTGTTACTGCTGCGACTTTCGAACGTACATATTCAAATACTGGCACAAAATTTTAATAGCTTGTATCAATGCCTTTACGCCCTTTTTTCCTTTTCTTGCCCTAGCAAAACAGTTTAGAATCAAAACTTCCTGGATCAGTGTTCACTCACGGTGTAGATCGACTTTTGACTGAACATATGCACACCATCCAGAATTTTAACAATAAACAAAAATCTATTTGTCAAATAGATTTTTGTTCGAATGTCAAATTATTCGAGATAATAATTATATTGATTTTTTCTACATACATATATGTATTTGTGTAATAAATGTCATTTCCATTCTACGACAATTCTATTGGTTAAGGCGTGTCAAAAGGTCACAGTAACTCGACGTTACAACCACGCTAGAGACTTTTGCCTCTATCGTGGTTGATACATCGAGTTCTCCCGATCTTGCACTTTCTAATCTTTGAAGAAGTCATTTATTTAGATTAATAGCAAAACGTATAGTATTTCGTATTTTTGCGTATATTTTTAAGTTTTTTTTTTTGTAGTGCATTTATATCACACAAGCATGATGCGGTCAAAACCCTGAAGTCCTGATAATAAAACAGTGAACTATTTCTCCTGCGTAATTTAAAATTATTTAATTGATTTTAGGTCGTGTATTGTTTTATTGGAAGCTATTAACATATAATTCTACAAGTGCGGGTAAAATCTGAACGGGAATACGAGTATAAAATATGCATGTATCAAAATGGTATTTTCATATCATTCGCAAGCTGTTTATGCATTATTTCATCCAACCACTATGTTGCGCAAATTATAGGGGATGAGGTTGTTATTATATAATGAATCAATATATGTATTTTTTGACCTTTATGTACTTATCTTTATATATATATATATATAAACCGAGATATTATAATAACTAAAGCAGACAAAGGAGAAAAAAGTATAATAATGTACAAAAAAGATTACGCAGCCAAAATGCATTCATTATTAAACGATCAAAACACTTACATTACATTACAAAAGACCCGACTAACAAAATTCAAAGTGAAAATAACCAATTAATCACTAGTTGGTTAAATAGCAATTATATAGACGAATCCGTAGCTAAACATTTAAAAATATATAATTCGATAACTCCGCGAATTTATGGCGTCCCTAAAATTCATAAAACTGATATTCCTTTAAGGCCGATTGTAAATTGTATACAATCACCAACATACAATTTATCAAAATTTTTATCCAAAATTCTCAGTAATGTTGTAGGAAATACAGAGTATCATGTAAAAAATTCGTGGGAATTTGTTAATTTCATTAACAAAAAATCCGTACCATGTAATCATGAAATTATCAGTTTAGACGTTGTATCTTTATTCACAAATATTCCTACAGATTTGGCATTAAACATTATAAACAAAAAATGGAATTTAATTCAAAATTATACAAATTTACCAAAAAAATGAATTCATGTTGGCTGCAAAACTTTGCTTAAATTCAACATATTTTCAGTACAATGACACAATATATAAACAAATATTCGGTACAGCAATGGGTTCTCCATTATCTGCTGTTATAGCAAATTTAGTAATGGAGGACTTAGAGCAGGTCTCACTTGACAAACTAAAGTGTCATGTGCAATTTTATAAGCGGTATGTAGATGATTGTATATGCTGCATACCAAATGATAAAATTGAACATGTTCTGCACACATTTAACACATATCATGATAGGTTAAAATTTACTTTTGAAAGAGAAAATCAAAATTCTATAAACTTTTTAAATGTAAAGATACTACATGATAACACACAAATAAAAACAAACTGGTACATTAAAGACACTAGTAGTAGTAGGCATTTAAACTATTTTTCAAACACTTCGGTAAATTAAAAAAAAAGCGTAATTAACAGTTTAGTAGATCAGGCTATTAAATTAGCTCACCCTGATTTTAGAAAAGAAAATTTAAGCAAAGTAAAAACAATACTAGAAAAAAATAGTTATCCTAAAGAGTTTTACAATAAATTAATCACAAAAAGAATAAATAAAATATATAACACAGGTACAAAATCAAATAATAACATATACCACACTATACCATATATAAACAATTTAAGCGACACAATAAAACACGAATTAAAAAAATCAAACATTCACATAACTTTTATACCTACCAACAATAGACATTTATTCACAAATTTAAAAACACCCATTAAACATGATAATCAAAGTAATGTCGTTTATAAATTAGATTGCAAAGATTGTAATAAATGTTATATCGGACAAACCAAACAATATTTAAAGAAACGAATTTATAACCATCAATACACTGTTACACATAACGTCACCGCTGAAACTGCTTTATCTAAGCACTCTAAAGATAGACGACATAATTTTGATTTTCAAAACACTAAAATTTTAAAAAAGGAAAATAAAAGATTAATTTACGAAATGATATACATTAAGAAAGATGAAAACGCGGTAAATTTTAGAACGGATATTGATAATTTAAGCGTTATTTACAATAATTTAATTCACGCATGAATTTTATTATTTTTAAGCTCTTGACTAGGTTTTTTGCCATGTTTTTCCCTAGTCCTTGAACAGAATTGTTAGAGCTTGACAAAAAATAGATTGATATACGAATAATTCAAATCATATCAATTTCTAATGTTGTATTAAATCATTATTCCTTCATTATTACTTGTGAATATAATTAAAATTCGATATATCAATGAATTCTTTGTTTTTTAGATAATTTTGTTGATAGCCATGGCAATTTATATTTATATTATTAGTAATTTGACACATATTAAATGTCAGTTTCTTCCACTGAAGAAGTTATTTAACGAAAACATATTATTATATGTTATGGAATAAATTGGTATTTAATTATTTATTGTTTTATTGACCTCTAAGTGGAAATAAATCAGGAATATAAAGATAAATTATATAATGAACTGAATAAAGGTACAGGTATATACACTCAACGAAATTTTTATATTTCTACTTTTTAAACATTACGAACGGTTATCGTGGCTTTTGAATATTTAAAATAATGCTTAAAACAAAAGGTTGAATCGAGCACGCCGGCAATCTCCATACCTATTTTCATATATAATTTTTATAGAAATTCAGTACATATGAAAATTGGGAGCGAACTTTCCAATCTACGTTGTTATAGTGTAGTGATTAGCCCTGCGGATTTCCATCAGAATTTACCAATTTTTAGGCAACTATCGCCAAATTACATTTTTATTTTAGCAGACTTCGTAAAAATGATTAATTGTGTTTTTATAAAATTTCCTACGAAAGGTCTGTTTATTCAACAGTATCCACCGAAGCTGCCACCATATTTATTCACTTGAGTACTGTACTTCTATTTTTCTTTGTCCTACAGATGGAGTTTTCTTCAATTCGGTAAGAGATTATTATTATTATTCTCAATTTCACCGGTATTTTCTACATCTAGTTCATCGGTCCCCTAAAAGACAAGATGGTTCTCTTATTATGGGTTATTTTTGTACATGTCAATCAGTATGTATGGTCTTCAGCTTTTCAAACAGTTTCTTTGGGGTTTTACCTCTATTTAACTCCCAGTATTTTTTCCGTGTATGTTTTATCAATGTTATTATATTATCCAGTCAACGGTTATTAGAACGTGTGACTGGTTGTGGAGAAGAGCACTGAGGTAATTTTCACCTTTAACACGATTTATAGCGTAGAAATGATCAAACTTTATAAATCTCATGATTAAGTTTGAAAATCATCCTAGTTTCTCCAATGGTTAGTTTGAAAAGCCTGATTGTTTAAAACAAGTTTGATTTGTTCTTGTCTTAGCAGTTCATATTTTGGTATTTTAGAAATGTGTTTATATCAACTGTTGATGCTAATAAACAATTTTCTTCACAGTCCCCAATTACTAGCATCGTAATGCATAGTTTTTATATAGAGGAACTTCTTATATTAAAAATTTATTAATTTTTAAAGTTGGTAATAAAATTGAAATTTACAAACGAAATCCATAACAGATGGTCACAGGAAACATTACTCACACTTAAACTTGCATTTATAATATCCTATCTATAAAATAAAAACTGTTATTTATTATTACATGCCACTTGAAATACTCTTCAAAAATGTATAGAAGAAATCCGTCCCTTAACTTTTGGTTCACATTTTCAAACCTAGTGAAGTATTTTAGTCGCTACACTTGGATTGCATCAATAATTTTATGTCGCTGCATTATAGGAATTTTTCTTATTGATATCCATGTTAAGTACCTTCTTCGCAAATAAATACTGGTACATAAGTATTTACTGGTACCAGAAATGACAGTAACGATATAAAAACAATTACATGTCGGAATCACTATGCAGTTTTTAGTCTCTCATTTATCATAAGGTAATCGATTATGAATTATTATCGATTTGATAAAGTGAAACGCCTACAACCTATTATACACGGAAGTATACTCGGTTGCCTACAGTAAACGTATTCTTCGTTTCTTAAATTTGTCTGCATAATTCATATACACCTATACACAATATGTAATCTCATTATGTCTGTTTACTTCTTGTCTAGCATTTTAATTAATTAACCGTTAACTTCAAAGCGTTTCATTCTTCTATCGGAGAACAAGAAAATAAAAGCTACAAAGATGGTAATAATTCTCGTTATTCCGGAGTTCTACGAATGCTTACTAAACGAAAACGAAAACAAAGCGAAACAAATTAAGAAAAAGAAAACTTGCTATCGCCGTCAAAAGCTTCTTTGTCTCATTCAGGAGAAAAGCAAAAAAAGCGTTGACGGTAGTCTGCGCGGCCTATCGCCGAAGAGGATCACTTAACCTACTTTCGATAATTGAAAATTTACGCGAGAGGTCGTAAAACTTTTTGGATCGACAAAATAAAAGTTCACGCCGCACATCGTTCGCTTTTATGTGACGTAAGATAGATATGTTGTGCATGTACACTGGCGTTTATAAATTTTATCTTTCCAACCGAAACGACATAAAATCATTTGTAAAAATACTATTGCGGAAAAATCGCTAACTGTGAACACGTTTATTCGTGTTGGACGTGAATAATAAGTCTGTCTAAGACAACTACATCCGTTATTTTAATTTTTTTATTTCTAAAAGAGAATGTATTTATTTATTCTTCACTTATTTGGTTCGCGGATTATCTCATCATCATTGACTTGAAGGAATTCAGCATCCTGGACAAGTTATATATCGTCTTCTTTGTTTTGAACGGTTCATTTACATTAGAACACAACTTTTTCAGTGACATGAGGTGTTTTTCAGAGATAATATCGTTGATAATTCTTCTAAAACAACGGCCCATATACATATATGGGCCCTGTGTTTCTTTGATCTTTAGCATTCCATTCTTCCAATAACCTTTCTAGACTTCTCAAGGATCACTCCATATGCCGCACTAAATGCTTCCTAACAATTTGTCCTTTCTCGAATTCGTTCAGGTAGCACTGTCTTCCAGTCCACAGCTAACATGTACACAATGCCAGACAATCACATCTGTTGATTCCAACAACGTGCTGCCATCACCGTTTCGATAATAGCGACCACCTTTCGAGACCTCTACACTCCCACTGCAGCAGCATGCGAGTACAAATGTGAAACTTACTGTTTTAAGTTTATATTGGTACAATTACTGTATACCAATGATCACATTTTTGTATCTCGAATTCTGTCAAATGGTGTGCATATATGTACATAATTGCATGGATTAGTGGGATAATAGAGAATAGGTAACGCGATTGGCTTAAGGCTGCTTTACACGGTTCAATAAATTTTCGAATTTTGTAGCCTTGAATTTATTGTTGCATGTAATATACAAAACTGTCGTAAATAAGTTGACGACAATAAATTCATGAATAAATTATTGAATTTTTTGGGGAATTCTAACATTTCGGTTGATAAATTAGCACCAACATGGAAATGACATTTATGGTAGTAGCATCGTATAACTTATAACAGTATTGCTATAAGTTTTGTTATTAAGTTATTATTTGTTTTGTACATTGAACGGTCGGTCATATGAAATACGTGGTCAGAAAACTTATAGAACAGTATGAAAATTACCCTCAATTGTACACCGTACAACATACTTCTTATAAGAATAAATCAAAAAGACAAGAATGTTCCCAGAACATAACTAAAGAAGTGAATAAGTTATGTGATATTTCACTAACAGCTGAAAACGTTAAAAAGAAAATTAACGGATTGAGAACCCAATTTTTGAATAAAATCTCGAAAGAAAACAAAAGTGAAACAAGTGGAAAAGGTAGTGATGAGCTATGAATTGTTGTATTTTCTAAAAAATTATGCAGCTGTACGGCGTGGGGAAAGCAATTTAAAAATCAATAGCACTTCTAAAGAAGGAATTACAGATGAACAAGTGGAAAAGTAAGTGAAGCATTCATTTACATAAATATCTCAATTCACTTTTCTCCACTAGTAATATGGAAATTCTTTATGAGGGTCCAATTGAAGATCTACCTAGTGTTCAATTTAAGGAGCTTTCATCAGATGAAATGTCTAGACCCTTAACTTCTAATTCAGAAGTACATCCACCCATCCATGCTGAGAGACCAAGGAAAAAAGAGAAATGTGATACTCTGACGCAATCATATGATCTACTGAGCAAGGCAACTTCTGCAGTGGAGCAGGTTGGTGATCCCTCAGTAGATGATCACTTTGATACCTTTGGAAAGTAAGTAGTCGGTAATGTCTTCCTAATAAACATAGTATCGCATACATAATTTTCAGATTAATTGCAAGTGAATTGAGGGGAATAAAAAATCCACAAGCATTAAACAAGATCAAAAGAGATACAATGAATTCAGTTTTTGATGCACTCATTGATGAAGATCAGCATTCTTAAGAAAAAAATATATACTTTTTTTATGTAACGTTATGTTTTCATTCAATAACACATTACACAAAATTTTAATAAACGTCTGATTGCCAGGAAACTGCGCCCTCTTCATTAACAACGATTTTTCGACAGTTTTCGCACTTTTGTTTCCGAATTTTTTGTCACTTTTCCCACTTTCATTTTTGAATCTTGAATATAAGCATGGAATACGTCAAACGTCAGAATACTGATGATTGGTAACACATGGATGCATAAGTCCCTAACCTTTAGTCAGTAAAAATTGCACCGTGTAAAAAACTCTCACCTTGTCACTTTATTCACGAAGTTCTTCATGAATAAATTTATGAATTAATTCAACAATTTATTTCATCGTGAAAAATAAGCTGTACAGCGTTGAGAGGAGACAGTGGGGCGATTGCTAAAAAGTAAAAGAATCAATTTTAGATCAATCGCGTTACTATCCATTATGCTACTAAACCTTGTAATACTGTATATGTAATCGAAGGTGATTACGATAGATTACAACTAGAAGTTCAAACCGAAACAAAATGTTGTTCTCTCGATAGCATGCGGTAATTATTCCGAAGACACATTGACTGCATTGTATCCTGTCCTTTAAAACGTTTAGCGCGGGATTACTTCAAGTATCGTAAGACCCTCTCACAGTTATTCTGAATTTACAAACAGGTTAACGCGCTCGTAAACTTTAAGATAACTCTGTATCCGAATATTGTTTTAGTTGGTATAAACTATCTTGACTTTTAGTATGTTGAAAACGGCTGTCGCTTTCTGCGCTGCACATGCATAACAGCTTGCATTACACTGCATTACACACTTCAGTTCGTTGCTACAATCGTGAAGCTCACTGAGGTTGATTGATTTAAGACAATATCTTCTCAGTGGACTGTTATCGTATTGATGTGCCTTAACAACATTGTCAACTTTGTTTTACAGCTAAATGGTTATATTTCAGAAAATGCATATATGCCATATACCTACATATACAAACTTTAAAGAAATTATTTTATTTATTCGTATATTTAAACATTGGAAGCTTTCATCGTAAAAAGTAAAACAGTATTTCTGCATTGCAACGTCAAACTCTGCAACAAAGGTCTAATTATTATAGCTTGTTATTTGTTATACTTAATGTACTGTTTAAAGGACTTTTTTTTATGTGTGGTGGGTGCTTGCTTTGTTATTTCACTACACAAAGCCTAATAACATAATATTTAGTAGTTGAAGTGTGTATATAAAAGTACAATTTTATATTAACGACCATGAATTTTGTCATTTTGAGTATTGTCATCGTAAACTCCTTTTTTTTTTAATGCGTGGTGGGTGCTTAGTTGCAGTGACTCCGTAAGCTGTATTACTTGTCTAGCTATTACTGCAACTCTTGCGGTGTAGTTTAGTGTGTGTAAGTTGTATTTAAATGGCTTTGTGACAGCATCATATCGCCTTTTATGATGCCGCGCTGTTAATCACTTTGCTCCCAACAGCGAATGGCAAGTCGATCCGGGATTAAACTCTCTGAAAAAATGTCACCGTCCCTCCAGAGAATTGAACGCCGGCATCTATCGTCCTCTCACAACAATAGTCAGCCGCCTAACCACTGCGGCCATCGACTATCGACGATTGAAAACGATATTGAAAAAATCACATGTTCTAAAGAACACTAAGTTTCTGAAGAAATATCCAGGGAAGTTTTGGACACAACAAAAGTAATAAAGTATTTAGCTCACCGAAAACTTTTTCTGATTATTACCACATTTTGTTTCGTGTTTCAAGTTATTTCTATTTATATTTTAAAGAATCGGTAAAACTAATTCTATTTACATCTTCCCCATTTTATACATTAGGGGATTCGAGTTTTTTTTTGCATATAGTCCCATGAAGCTCGTAGGCAGAAGTCCATGTATATGTACGTGTTTGAAACGTGGAATAGATGGATCTTTATTTGCTTCGGGACTCTCGTTTCTCGTGAGCTTTCACGGAGAGTATCTAAGTACAGGTCTCGTCCGCACCTTATCTATTTTAAGCACGTTCTCCGTGTCTACGGAATTTTAGAACGACGAGGGCACCACAATTTCGATTCGACGTGTAACTAACAAGCATGTGCAGGTTGTTGCTGGCTGGTTGTTGCCGTTGGGTGCATATCCGCATTTTTACTATCGATATTTTCGTTCATTTTAGCCTCTATTCAAGCGTGAAGTGCATTAAAATGTGGGAACGACTTAAATATCTAACCGGACTGATATATTGTAACTGTTTCCGTTGCATACTTATTCAATTTCCGTTATATACAGGTATACATGAATTAAATACAGAAAAATAAGAGCTTTTCGTAATTGCTCTGCAATATCGTAATGATCGTTACCATAATTTTTATTGCGGCAAACTATATGCACATTCGATCTCACACTGTGACCAAATTTGAATGGAAAATTGGAAGATAGGAAATAAGAAATTCGCAAACATTTGCACGGGCTGTTCCAAGTTACAAAATTTAACAATAATGAAGAGCTTATTATGTTAGATACAAAAAAGAAATGTATTAAAGGCTAAAAAAGGGGGTCATAGCATCTTTGTGTCCTTAAAATGTCACGTTATTTAAATCATTATAAGTTAACTGTAGGTTAATTGTATATTATTGATAATCGGGAATATTATAAAGATTAGCAAATTTGTGCTGTTGCATTAAGATAAGAAATTCCTGATTATTGGATAAAATTGGTTTGAAGCAATTTTGTCTCTCGGTAGTTCTTCATTAGAATCATAAATTTATTTATCTAATCTAGTTGTTGTATTGAACTTTACCTGCAGGTTTGTTATAATATTTATTTTTGTTGTAACCAAATACGATTAGAGCTTCTAAGATTATAAAATCGGTTATGAGACACATATACGAGCTGCTTTGCATTCTAGACGCTACTTAATTTTTAATGGGTCGACACTTTTAGTCTTGGAGTCTTGAAGAGAGCACTATGGCGCCTATGAAGTTGAGCAAATCCAACCAAACATGTGCTGGTTACGGAGATAAAATTTAAAGAGCAAAAGAGACAATATTGAAAATCGGCACCCGATCTAAATAAGAGTTACAACGTGGTTCTGTCGTGCAAGACACAAGGTCTGCAATTGCTATTTTAACATAAACTATACAAATATCGCTATTATCTAGTTTCCTGTTCACAGCGAGGAAATTTAACATCAAATTTATAAATAAAATCGAAAAAAAATTAAGAGGGCTTGTCTTTGTTGAACTGAAATTAAAATACAAATGCGGTATTTTAAACCGAGAATTTCGAAAGGAATAAATGAGTCAATCTTCTCATTCAATCATGTCCCGCTGTTAATTTAAGTAGAATCGTTACAAAAACATGTTTTAAATACATTATCATCTAGCCTACGGGTGTACTTATTTTGTTGTCACAATAGCGAGATAACAACTTTGTCCATAAATTATATGGGCAGTTTGAAGAAAAAAGCTCGTATGAATGTAGGAATGCCGAATAACTTCAAAACGTTCAAAAGGTGTTGTTCAGCCGATTCCTTATGATGTAAACTGATCCTCGCTGTGTTTTTTTTGGCATGTTTAAAACAACTGCATTTTGATAACGAAACTGTTGATGGAATTTTGACCAGCACTTTCATTCTTCTTCATTTATTAACGAAGAGACGCACCTGACTGCTTCTGTGATTGCTGCGTCTAAATTGATGCAACATTTACGTTCATGTATTTTATTTAAAACTGTTTAAGGATCAAACGTTCGTTGTATCGTTCTAATACATGAAAAATTAAAAATAAAAAACAACAGTGTACTACTAGCCAACTATTACGAGAAATGGTTAGATTTTGGGAAGTGGCCGCTTACTATTGGACAGATTTTCTTGGGACACATACTGATGTTCAGTATGTGTCCCAAGCCTGGTAGCAGATGGACTGCTGAGCAGGCTGACAGCCTTCGGCATACATTCTGTATGATACGCCGATGACATTGTAATAATGGGCAAGTATGGGAGGATTCTTTGTGACCTTATACAAATAAGCCTTAAAATCACTAGTGAATGGTGTCGATCAGTGGAGCTGAGCATCAACTCAAGAACCATGATTGTACCTTTCACCAGGAAGAGGAAAATTTCGAATATGAAAGACATCCATTTGGATGAAACAGTGATCGAGTGCAAATCAGAAGTTAAATACTTAGGAATAACGCTAGACTCAAAACTTCTGTGGAACAGGCACAACTGACAATGAATAAGGCAACAAGAGCCCTAATGATTTGCTGGAATCTGGCAGGTAAAACATGGGGTTGCAACCCAAACATACTTCAGCGGCTGTGCATCAGTATAGTAAGAATCCAGAAGGCCACAAAAGTCACAATCAGGAATATCCTTGGCAAGTTGCAACGACTAGCATGTGTATGCATCACCGGAGCCATGAGAACATGCCCAACTGCGGCAATGCACAGAGTGACCAGGGCGGGGACTGGAAAAGGCGAGACTCCGTACCAGTTGTATGTGGACGGTTCTAAAACCGACAAGGTGCAGGTGCAGGGATATTTGGACCAGGAACCAAATATTCCGAGCCAATGGGGATTTACCCCAGTGTCTTCCAAGCGGAGATCAATGCCATTGGAAGATGCTCAACTGAACGTGGTCAAGCCGCCATAACGGCGCTGAGTTCTAACACCATCAACTCGAAATTAGTGTGGGAATGTTTTAACAGATTAAACAACCTAGGCACGGAAAACAGAGTTGCATTATGCTGGGTACAGGACATACTGGAATCAGAGGCAACGACGAAGCTAATTTATTAGCAAGGAAGGCCGCCACAACTCCATTTGTGGGACTGGAACCGTTCTGTGGTATAGAGATGAACACCTACAAAAAAGAGCTTAAAGACAGAGAAGGGAGGCTCAGAGCATCCCTCTGGAGAATCACCCTGCTCTGAGACACTCCAAGATTTTCCTTGGAAGCTACAACAAACACAGAGAAAAAACTGTGCTAGTACTAAGCAGAAATAGATTACGCATGCTCACAGATTTTCTTACAGGGCATTGTCACATTGGTGAACGCATGACAAAGATAGATCTAAAGCAGAACAAGTGTGATTGTTTAGGACAGTCGTGTCCGTTGAACAGGATGAGACGCGTTGTAATACATCATTCAACACGTTTAAAGTATATTTACTTCTTACGGAGGATACGGGGTGCATTGCCGTAGCATTTCGAGCAAATTTTATACAATCAATACACGACTACCATGCCTTATGACTTGGTTAAAATGTCGGTAAACATTTTTTCGCGTACTGAATTTTGTAAAGGATTCTTTAGGTTCTGCGGGGTTGAAGATGAAAATTCGGAACACCTGACATCTTACTGCACAGCCATCATGGAAACACGAGTTAACTATCTCGGCAAAGATATCATAGACAAAGAAGAAATTCCTTCTCTGAAACCATCACAGCTAATGCAGTTTATTAAAGCTCTTAGACTGGGTGGGGAGCTTTAAGAGCCAGCATACCCCAGCAGCTTACAGCTCATGCAAGGCGGCACAATAGACCAATAGGTCGCAGCGCAATAGCATCCTTACTTAAATCTAATCTAAAATCTAAATGTGTCCCAACAATATTCATTGTAGCGTTATATTTCTATCAGTAGTGCGTCTGCTCAGAACATCCACGAAATTGGCAACAATTTTGACTTGAACGCCATACATACGACGACACGGAAATGCGTTTGTCAGATCTCGAATAAAGAACATGGCCTATCGAAAAGAAACTCTAAATGTGGACGATTTACTGGAAACTTTACTGTAAAAGAAAATTACATACAAGTCAGATTTATTTGTATATACGTTTTGAAACAATTTTAGAAAAAATTGTCTTGGTATATGCTTCAGCAAAAATGACATGCTGTGCCTGGTTTTAATTAGGAAAAATGTTGACACTGGTTAAGTTCCAAGTTTCAAAATTCAATCTTTATGTCGTTCTATTTATAACAGGCTTTCAGGTTTTTTCGCACCATTGAATTTTCAGTTCATTTTAAAATCAACGAAATTTCTTCTTTAATTGAAAAAAGTTTCATTAACATACTTACTTTATAAGCGATTGTTACGAAACTTTACTCACTTTAATGAAACTACCCTTTTGTGTTTCCTCGTTTTCTCTCCAGCTTTCCAAAAGTATTTTTATTGAAAATGTCTAAAATGAAGTGATCGTTTCGTCAAACTTGCAGAGACTTATCGATTTGGGATTAAAGTAGATATCCTCATACTTTGATCGTGGTGTGATTGGAAGATCGTTTGTTATAGAACAGATGCTAAAGCGTAAAATATACACAAGCTAATAATATTAAGTTTTAAAGGATATATTACAAAAGCGACGATATGTATTGATTAAATTATTTTCTATATTTTTCAATAAAATAATTTAATAGTATAAACGTTTAAAATTAAGGCGTTTATGGTCTAGGTTTTAACATACTCATAACTCAAATAGTGTAACACGAAGAGCGCAATTACTAATGCATTGAATGACCGTTATGACAGTGGAACTCTCAGTAAGCGAAGCGACCGCATGAATATCCCAATCAAGGACGCGCATTCATCTTATTCTTCTACAATGACATAATTTCTGATTATACCCAGGATTTCAGCATACAACGTACACATCGCGAATACAACTTTGAAACATTTCAGTGACATAATAGCAAGGTTTGGCGCGATTGGTAGTCAACTTTTGTTGCTTCTACTCCAACGCGTCGCCATTAACCAGTAGGCCGCAGCCGACCGTTTGATTGTTTCGTTCTCCTTGATTTTGGGTCCGCAATGTGATTGTTTAGGACAGTCGTGTCCGTTGAACAGGATGAGACGCGTTGCAATACATCATTCAGCACGTGCAAAGTATATTTACTTTTTACGGAGGATACGGGGTGCATTGCCGTAGCATTTCGAGCAAATTTTATATAATCAATACGTGACTACCATGCCTTATGACTTGGTTAAAATGTCGGTAAAAATTTTTTCGCGTACTGAATTTCGTAAAGGATTCTTTAGGTTACTAGGGAGGTTGAGGAAAGTCTTAGTGTATTGGTCTTGTACAACGTAAGTTGTATTGTAAAAACTAATATTGCAAAACATTAATAATCACCAATTCACCATTCTAACAAATAAACGGTATTAATCTAAATATTTCGTGCTGTTATTATTGCAATTATATTAATTGTTATTTAACAGAAAAAAAGATGCAGTCGTGATTATAAATATAATTTAATTATAAAGTTATCCTTTGTACTTAATTACATGTGCATCGAAATATTAAAGGAAATTAATATAAACGTCAAATGACCTTGAATCAAGGATTTTACTAACTACGTTGCAAATAGTATTTGTTGTTCTTTGTGACAAAAAAAGACTATTCGAAAAACAATTAATCCACAATAGGAGTTCATTACTATCATCTACACTTCTGGAATTTTGATATGGAATTATATTTTTTGAACGTTAATAAAATATATTATCAATGGAGTTAATGCTCGTTTTATGATACCATAATGACGTAATCGATTTATATTACAAATAATAAGTAACTTCCGTATGGGAATGATTCTTACTGCTCACATTTTTGTTATACTTGCAATTAGCAGACTAATAAAGTACTGAGAAAAAACTTCTGTTAAAAAATTATTAAAATATAAAATAAGACACTTCATCTTCAACACTTCAACTTACAAATTTAACAAGTATCTCGAAAACTTTTTCACATATCTTTATATTTAATATGTGTTGCTAATACTAATTACTAAGTTGTATACGACCGAAGTGGCCAGAATAAATTTGTAAAAAGATATTATATTTACATAGATAGTTGTAGTTTTAAATCAACAGAAGATTTACTTGTTCATGGTTCGGTTCTGTTGACGTCCAAAAATCTAATACAATATACCTAATGCTTGTAAAAATGATACAAACTAGTTCAGTTTGAATTTCCCGCCTACTCCCCCCATTGTTTTACATTTTGACTTAAGTTAGTAACTGTCAGTTTTGACAACATTTCCGCCATATAAATTATTTCCCCTGCCTGACTTGACCTATCTCCTACACACTTGGTTTCCCGCGTTTGGCCATGCGGTCTCTTTGTTGGTGAAATTCACCGTAATTTTAATTAATTTCACAATGTATTTTGTGATTTAACTTGTGATGTTTAAAGGTTTAAAGATGTCTTCAGTATGACTAATTAATATTAATGAATACTTATTACGAAATTATGTTCTTTGACTACTAGTTTCCTACTCTTAAGTTATTTCTTATTACTATTATCACTGGTTTTCACTTATTTTCTTGTAGAATTACCTTCTGAAGAAGAATTTAATAAAATTCGAAAGCTTAAGGTTAAGATAAGTGAGTCTTATTTCTTTTTAAAAGGATTTTTCAATTGGCTGCTAACCACACTAACTCTACGATCATCTTAATTACGTTTAGTTAACGTGGTGACAGCCGTTACTTCCCCTCTAACAATGATACAAACCTTAAAATGTGAGAAGTCGTAGCTTGATGTTTTTCCTTCCCTCAAGAGGAGCTAAGCCGAATATCTAAAGAAATTGGTATACGAACAGACTATATCTTCAGCTACCTAAATAGTGCCCAAAAATCTTTTGACGGTTAAACCTCACCTCTGCAAGTGTCATGTACCGCATCAATGAACAGGCTTTGTTTGGTAATGCCATTGAAAAGGTTCAGAATTACAAAGGACGTAAATACTTCTACTGCTGGCAGTATTCGATTGTTGTCCTAACTTCCTGCTTTATATGGTTCCTTTTCAGGGCAAGGTAAACTCGTTCTCTAGTTGCTAGATAAGCCTCTTACGAAAGCTTGTTACCCTCCACCAATAATTACAATGTTTCTATCGTATCTCTCCGATCTTAGGTCTTCATGAGGTACATGAGATTCTTGCCCAGCAGGAACCAGTTTGCTCCCAATCACTAAGAAGTATCGCCTCTATGTTATGTTGTTATACCAATCAAAATCAAATTAAAAGAAAACAATGTATATTAACCACTTTACAATTTATCTTAGAAATAAACCCACCTTCTCTTACCCTTAACTAGAATGTGAAAAATATATCAAAAGTTGTACCACTCTCTTGCTCTTGTCTTTCCTGTCCTGTCTTTCCAAGAATTGAATTTTTTCCACAAATGGACACATGTTAAACACCGCCTCTAAACTTGATGTGTGTTATAAACCTTTCTCCTTCTAAAAGAAAAAGCATTTGACTTTTCTTTTTATTAATTTTTCCATCTGCCTTTTTAGTTTTTTATTATTTTTTTTTTTTCTTTGCCTCGTCTTTTCATAAAGTTATTTCTATATCCAGGCAATAAGTAGCGCCGCATGTTATCCCGATTAGAAAAAGAGTTTCTTGGAGATATTTATTAAACTAGAAATAATTGTTTAGCTGGTATGTGAGAAGCACTAAACAAAAAATGGCAAGAAATGTATTTTATTAGAAAAAATCTTTTGGCGATGTTCATCCAACTTACAGTTTCAAATTTTCTGGATTTCTCAAAAGAAATTGTTGCAACTTTCTTTGGAGAAACTGGCATCGGAAAATGAGCTATTAAAAAGTACACCGTTGCAGCCATAGGTACAATATTTCTATATTGGTAGAACAGAACTTGTAAAAGAAATAATACACCACCTTGTTCAGAGAGGAGGGTTCATTAATAGCGGCAGTATCCCCGCAAACAGAGCGTACTGTCGCTACACGACGAGGTATGAAGTCGATCAGTCATTTTATGGTAGCGAGAGGGATGGCCAATCATGCTGCTTCAACTTGCCTCTATAGCTCCTCAACGTAATTCGAAGGAGCCGGATAACGTCAAAGTGTCCGACATGTTCGATCAGATTCCGATCCGGAGAACTAGCAAGCCATGGGAGCGTACGTATATGGTATTGTTCTACAGAGGCCTGACGTGCGGTCAGGCAGTGTAGTGCATGTATAGCAGATATGGCCACCGCGGAACGTAGAGAAGCACAACATCTCAGCATCTTATCTACGCGTTGGAGATCCGTCATCTGCTGCGTGTACAGCAGACGTGTACGTTCACAACGTGTAATCGCACCCCATACCATAATGCCCTGTTGGCGGTGGATATGACGTGGTTGGATGCACTACTCGAGTTAACGCTCATCACGTCTCCGATGAACCAAAATTCGAGCGTCGTTGAAGTTTAACTCGAATTTGGATTTTTCGGAAATGTCGAAAATGTGCTTCACTCAGTGCTTGTGAGAGAATGGAAAACTTTATAGTCTGTGTAGCCTAAGGGTAAAATGTTGACTTGATATTTGTAAATTAAAAACAAGGTCATTGGTTTTCCTCTGCTTAACATCTTTTGCAAATACATGAACATATAGAAGTCCTAAAACTATCGCAAAATTTTAGCAAATCTAAAACGTTAGTTGATAGTTAAGGCTGTTATTTTATTTTACGTAGCCAGACCAGCGGCTGTGCCACTCCGTCCATGCTGTCAATGGATCTTATGGTACTGATAGCTTCGCAGTTGACCGAAAAGTTACAGCTGATTAACAGATTTCTCAAGAAAAGAATCTACGTGCATCATACCTATGTCCAAATTCCACACTATAAACATGGTATTCTTAAACAAATATTGTATGTAATCAAAAGGAATTATATACAGCATTTGTTCGAACCAGACTTTTATCTCACTTACATTTTTGAAATTCATTTGACGTCTGTTTATAAAATGTAATTGCAGGTGGTAATTCAAATTTGACAAAATAGGTGCTATTTAATTCAGTAAATGTTTTATCATCTTTACTTGAGTATATTGGCTTTCAACCATGCCATGTATGCTGTGAAATGTGCATCCATTTACTACTTACATTTCTGCAGATTCTGGCATTGTTGAATCTACCTTTATTAACTGTTTCTTCACAACTCACATCATTTAGTTGATACAATAAGTTTGGAGATTCTATATTTAACCATCTCAAACCCAACTTGTTTTTATGAAAAATGTAACTTCTTTATGTTGTCCATCTTTCTAATCATCACATTGACTTTGTCTTCATAATGCCCACTTCTAATTCGAATTTAATTAATTATTGTTTATTTGACATTTTTGTTTTGAGATTTAACCCGTAAATATAAATATTAGTGCATTTTAGTATTATCACATCTATAGAAGACTATTTATTTAAAGCAGACTCTTGCAATCACTTCATTTTGTCCACTATTACTAATCTTTTATAATTTGTTGGGTAATGACGGTCTAAATTAAGTTAAGTTTAATATATTTCTCCTTTTACGTTTCGATACAGTGTTGTGTATCATTTTCAATCATTGTTAAAATTTATAGATTTTTATACAATGTTAATTAATTATATTTTACATTTAAAATATAATTTTAACATGTATAAAAAATATTTTTTAACAATGAAAATATGTGCGTTTTAATTATACAAAATACTAATTTATCGAAACGTAAAAGGAGAAATATATTAAACTTAACTTAATTTATACCGTCATTACCCAACAAATTATAAAAGAAAAGTATACCAAACACGGTCAACAAATAGGACAAAATATAAAAAAACTATTACTAATTATTTATTTTACCCTTACTATTAAGATATCTTGACAAATATTGGAAAACGTGCGTTTTTTAATTGATTATGATTGTTTTCGTAATAAAATTCACCTACTAGAGGAACCCACTACCAAATTTATGAGTTATTGCGGTATTTCTGTTTATAAGCGGAAAGTGTTATACTGTAAACATATCCCAATAAATGCATATAAATAGGTCAGAAGAACACACAAATTAGCCATTTCAATGGCGAGTAAATCCAAAAGCAACAGGAGTAAAGAGACGTTGTGTACTAAAGAACAACAATCGATGGGAAGTGAGAGTTAATATCAAAATTCATGATCATATTCGTTATAAACATAAAGATATCTATTACAGTTATGTCTTTATATATTCGCAGAAATGCATCAAATGTCATGTATATTTCACTCACATATGTCAACGTAATCACTCTTGACTTACCTTTATTGTTTATATAATATGTAATAAATCTTATACGCTTCAAGAATTGTGTATAAGTAATAATAAAAAATCATAAAAGATTGTCAAGGTACAAATATTTTTTATTTAGTACTCTATGTTATAACTATCAATTACTTTAACGGCAATCGGAGAAAATATCAAGGAAAATCATTTATATTAATAGTAATACATTGGCATGCATATGTGTCTACAGAATCACAATAATTTCTCGTTGCTCAACATATTTTGTTATTAATTGTGTCGTACACTTACAGATATCTCATCATTTCCTGCTCCCTGTAACATTAAAGCCTTATTTGTAGTGTAATTTTTTTTAGAATAAGGTTGAGAAATATTGATCTATGGTTATTTAGTGATAATTAATTCGCTATGTGTATATTTAAGCATGCAGTTTATCGTTTCTTTTACTTATGAAATGTTATAACGGACGGATTTTGCAATGCCATATCTTTATACGCTTAGAGAGTACCATTCATACTAATATCAAATTACTATGTCTGTGATTTAAAAGGTTTGCCATATTATTATAAATAGCTTGTCAAAACTTTTTGAACACAATCCCAGATGTGAATTTGATATCTGGAAACCACTTTTAATTAGTCTAAGAACAAACAAGGTATCTGTTATTATTAACTAGCAAGAACTGATATATCTATATATTAAATATTCTGTACTAATATAGTTCTTTTCTTTTTTAGGTAAGTTATTTTTCTTCTTCCGCCTAGACGCAGTAGATCGTGTTGGTATGTTATTCAAATCTATCACATTTAATAATTTTGATAATACCTAAATTTATTGTATATTAGAAAAATATTTTTTAACACCTCCCAAGCTTCTTAAAGTTGCTCTACGCAACATTTTAATATTTTGTTCCAATCTCAAACTTGTTATCTTGACTTTGACTGGTTTTAATAATAAAAAAATTTAATTTTCATATTGCAATTTTTTATTTGTTACAGTTTGATCATTTATAATTTGGTTGATTTTATTCAGTACGCGTTTACAAGTTTCAGTAAACTCTCTTTTTTCTGAAACAACAATTGTTGTACAGGGTGGCCAACTAAGAATGTCGCTCGGCAATATCTCAGAAACGGTTCATGGTAGAGCTTCGGGAAAAAAATATCACTGACTAAAGTGGCCCCGAGAAACATCTGGAAATTATTTAGGAAATTGTAGGATGACCGCTAGATGGCGTAACTGAGCACCAAAAATTTAAATTCTTATTTTATACAAAATTTACCAAATTAAGGTTTATCGCAAATATGAAAATCGAAATCTCCTGATAATTCCGCATATTTTACATCGGACAAATTTTTCGTATTTCATCAGATAAGGGGAGGGGAGGAGGGAAAATTTTGTTTTGAACGAACGCTTATAACTCCGGTTCTACTGAACAGAATTTTATAAACTTGGTCTTGTTGGAAGCAGTTCTCCCCCGCCAATATAATGCTTACCAATTTTAACGAATTTAATAAGTGACATGCATGCTAGAGGGCGCTGTATAAATTTTTTCGGAAATTTTGTTTTTCTTCAAAAATATTAAATGGAAACATGTATTTTTGAACACGAATTAAGAAAGTAGACTAAATTACCGACAATTCAACGAAAACCGCGCATCGATATCTTTTACCTATCCGAAGTTATCTTAAAAAACGTATAAATAGCAAAAATTTTTCTATAAATATTAATTATTCTGCTTTACCTCTATGGAATTTAGCAAGTTTGGTCTTGATAGAAAGGATTATCCTCGGCCTATTGTTAGTGAATCAAATTCTTCAATATGAACAAATTTAAATAGGTAATTTGCGTTTTTTTTAGAGAGTAGTGCGTGTAATGTTATACCCGTATTTATGCTCACACTATTAAATAGTGAATTGAAATCTCAAAATGTTAGTGAAAACCAAAATTCGATATCTTTTGCTTAAGGCTAGATGTTGGTAAGTAAATTTGAAATTATTAATTACTAGATTTGTATAATGAAATTGGTATGAATATGGTAAATAATCAAAAACAAATAGTAGGTCGTGGAAATAAATGAATGGGACATGTGTCAAAATTAATAAACCTGTAGTTTTGATTCTGCGGTTTTACCGGTTGGTTTATACTTTGTTGCATTAAATTAGAATTAAAATTACGCGAATACTTTATTTTAAACTTAAAATGATTCTAACAAATCAAGAAGCATTTGACATGTTAGCAGTTTATTTTGAGTATGCGCAATGTAACTGTTGCTGCCAGGGTATATGCCGTACAATATCCTGAAAGACGTCATCCCCATAAAAAAAGTTTTCTTCGACTAGTACATCGTTTAAGAACGACGGAAAATGTAAATATTCCTATATATAGAAGACACAACAGAGGTCGAACAGAGGAAAATACAATTAATATTTTGGCATATGTGCAATTTGATCCTCATTTAGTACCCGGACAATAGCTACAGAATTGGGATTATCTAGAACTACTGTTCAAAATACCTTAAGAGCACATAGGTAACTATGACTACTATAAAAATATAATATAAAGTTAAAAGTAGTACTCATATGTCTATATTTTTTTTACAAACACAAATATATACATATATATTATATTTATACCGGTCCATTTCAGACATAGGATAAATAACGGCGTGAAGGGGCAAGGGGTACGAAAATTCGCTAATAAGTGGGGTCGCAATGAGTCTATCACAGCGCTGTAGATTAGACGAGACTAGACTGTGATAGAGAGACTTACACGCGTCCCCACTTTTTAGCGAATTTTCGCACCTCTTGTACCTTCCCTGTGTTATTTATCCTATTTCTTAAAACGACCGGTATATTGATGCATATTAAGCTATGACTTCCGATACATACGGAGGACTACCTGAAATCCACTCGTTCCCGTTATCTAATTTAGATATAATGTACTATCATATATAGCATATAATAGAACATTTGTAACATGGGTACGACCAGAAGGGTAAAAAATTAGCAAAGTTTGTTAAGAGTATATATACGCATATATAGATATATATACATATACGCAATATTATTATATATCTATTATTTGACAAATCATTTTTTAGGTTTCATGCATATCACATAGTATTGCATCAAGCTCTAACTGACCGTGATTGCGATAGAAGGCTGGACTATTGTAACTGGTTTTTGGGTATGGTACATGATAGTCCTGAATTTATGTCACGTATTTTGTGGTCAGATGAGGCTACATTTAGTAGTAATGGTACGGTAAACCGTCACAATATGCACTATTGGTGTCAGAGTAATCCGCATTGGACGCGTGAGATCGAACATCACGGTCATTGGTCAGTGAACGTGTGGTGCGGTATTCTAGCCGGCCAGATAATTGGTCCTTTTATTTTTGACTATGCTCTTCATGGAGAACGCTACCTAAATTTTCTAAGCAACGAATTACCACTTCTTCTGGAAGACATACCATTAGCAATCCGCAGAGATATGTTTTTTCAACACAATGGGTGTCCGGCGCATTTTTCCCTTCACGTTCGCAATTTTCTGAACGGTGCATACCCTGACAGATGGATAGGACGTGGCAGTCTATTTCCTTGGCCGCCTAGATCCCCCGATTTAACTTGTTTAGATTTTTATTTGTGGGGGCGAATAAAAGAAATTGTTTTTGCAACGCGGCCCACTACTCGAGACAACCTGATTGTGAGGATAAGACATGCCGTACAAAGTATTTCTAGGGTAGAAATAGAGACTGCAACACTATCTACTCGTCGTAGACTGAATCGTTGTATAGAAAATGATGGACGACAATTTGAACACCTAGGCCGCCAGTGACTGTTTTGATTTTACCATGTTATTATTGCTTTTTTATTGTTTTGTTGCGTTGTTTATTTTAATAATACTGTTGTTGTTTGCATTAGTATTTTAAGATTTCAATTCACTGTTTAATAGTGTGAGCATAAATACGGGTATAACATTACACGCACTATTTCTAAAAAAAAACGCAAATTATCTATTTAAATTTGTTGAACGCCCTCTAGCGCTACCGGTGATAATCATATTGAAGAATTTGCTTCACTAACAATAGGCCGAGGATAATCCTTTCTATCAAGACCAAACTTGCTAAATTCCATAGAGATAAAGCAGAGTAATTAATAGTTATAGAAAAATTCTTGTTATTTATACGATTTTTAAGATAACTTCGGATAGGTAAAAGATATCGATACGCGGTTTTCGTAGAATTGTCGGTAATTTAGTCTATTTTCTTAATTCGTGTTCAAAAATACATGTTCCCAGGTAGCACACAACGTTGGTGCAACGTTGGCTGACTGTCCGAGTTGTATTGGGCACGCGTTGGGCAACAATGTTGGCAGTATGTGAAAGTGTGAACATTTTACAACGTTGGTTTTATATCTTTAGGCGACGTTGGCGTAGGATAAACTTTCAATACCTACCCGTTCTGTTGGTGAAACGTCGGCACCTGACGTTGGAGTTTGATCGAGAGGATACATAGGAGTAACTACGGGAAGTGATATTGGGTATTAATCTTGTATGTGATATCTATACGATAAAACATACAAGATGCAAAACATATATGATGGTACATAGGTACACTGATCCGATGTTATTAATTAGTTTGCTGAATAAATTACAGCGATATTATACCAACTCAAAATTCGAGTTAATTATCTGTATATAATATATTTTCATATGAAATAAACTTGATTTAAGATATAAACTACCAAATTACAATTAGATCATAAATAATGTAATAGATTAGTTCTGTTTGAATTTTACATATCTATGTATGCAAGATGTTGATAATAGTTAAGAACATATACAAGTAATGATTTGAAAACTGTTATAAAATCTACGCTTATGTTGAAATATTCAGCGTTCAAGACAAACATGCTCATAATTGTGTAACATAGTATATCTCGATATGATCTGCCTGTAATCAGGACATATGTATATCGTAGATGTTTTATTTCATATGACAATATATAAGGAAAACTTACTACAAATTGTACGTTTTTTTTATGTTTATGTTGTTAACAATAGTTAACATCGAATCATATACCCATATAACACCATCTGCACATACAATAAATAAATAAAGTAATTACGATATTTTATTTATTAGTGACACTAAAATTCAAGATTAGCAAAAATGATACAGCACATTACGTCATATGTGATATATCTTATTACAGAACAAAATTTATTATCTCATACATGTTATGGTATATAACTGAAATATTTTATTGAACTAAAAATATTAAAACATTATAAAACACTGATCTAATCGCGGAGATGTTCACAGCTCAGCTGATTCCTAATTTTTATCAGCAGCAGTAGTCAAAGATGTACGACCAACAATAGCCTTTTCCAAATTACACTCAGCTTTACCTTCATCTCGATCATGTGCAGTAGCTAGCCATGAAGCAATAGTTTTATAAATGTCGTAATCCATTGCAATATCAAATTGGCGCACAGCAATCCAAATGAAAAAATATGTTAATATGTTAATATTTTTTCATTTGTTTCAACTTTGTGTTTTTCATCAACTAAAGATAGATACACACATATGTTAATATGTATGTATCTATCTTTAGTTTACATAAGGTATTAGAAGTATACGAGTACACCATGTCCACAGTTATGGTAAGGTGCATTGCAAACTTATTATTAACGCTATGAAGTTGGTTAAATTAACAATGGCGAAGTATATCTAATTTTTTTCTATAAATTAGATATACTTGCAACATATTACATTTTACGAGAAGAGTAAATAAATGGCACTCGCACAGCAATAATTATTAAGGATGAATCAATAATCACAAAGAATGATTCATTTGGCAAGTAACTAGGAAAACCTGTATGTGATTATTTATTCTACAATATTTGATCATTGCTTACTTGCACATTTACACAATTCTCAGAAAGTACTTGCCTATTTTAAATTTCACAGTAGTAAGTAATAAAGATTTTGTTCCAAATATTGGTTTCTTTAAAAATATCTAAAAATATACAGTATTCCATTAAAGAAGACAATATGAATGCTTTTTTTTCTGTCTTTCTATCATTCAGAGTAAAAAGTATTACTAACTTGTTAAGTAATCAACTTCATAGCTCGTGAACATTTTACTTTGGACACTATGTTTATTTCATTCCATTACAGATCTTGAAATGAAGTTGTGGGGTTTTGCTATGTATACAGTGTGATTACGTATCACTTTTTGAAAATTTCCTGATTTTTGATTTAATAATTTTGACTATAGTTATTCTTTGACTTCGCCTCATAACTAGCCCTTTTCATTAAAATATCGCAGACAAATTTTAAGACAGCATCTAAATATTAGGTTTAATATAAAATTTTATTTAAATAGAAAATTGTCTTGGCTAAATATGTAATAAAAATAAGTTATTTTAGTTGATTATTTCTTAATTGAGGAATTTCAAAAAATACAATATAATAATCATGACTATCCACAATAATTTTTTAGATAAATATCTCAAGAATAATGCACAAAAATTAAATCTTACCTACAATCGCCTGACAGATGTTCGCTTTATCTAAGGCTTACTTCGATAATTGTATAGCTTTTACGTCTCTCAATATTATCTTTAAAATAGTCTTCAATACAACCAGTACGGTTCAACTTATTCACCTCAGTTAACGCAACCACCTGTAAATACCAAGGCATAAATAAAAAATAAACAGTACATACCTATACTGTGAAAAAAAACCAAAGTCAAATAAATGTTAAGTAGAGCGGATTCTATTAACCAGAAAATAATAAATAAATAATATTTTAAACTTCATGCGTAACTATAGAAGAATTTATGGTAATTATTAAAGCTCTAGTATCAGTTTGTAAAATATTAGAAAAAGGCAATTACCTATAGCATACGATCAGTTGTCACAAATGATTATGTGTAAGATATCATACGCAACTCTGGCCTAACATCGGAAATAGAACATAAAGCATCTGTAAATATATTTTGTAAGAAAGAAACCAATTGCAATTATCAACTAGTATTTTACTTACAATCAGCGGTAAGGATGACTTGCATTAATATACAAGATACAAATAAGTTTTACGTTATCGGATCTGACGTCTCTTCCAGGTTATTGGTATCCAATGCTTTCTTAGTTAATTCCTACAAACTGCCGGATATTTTCTAAACTCCTCGCCACGTTGTGGTAGTTCACAACTTCCAATCACAGCCTGTATGAAAAATACATATTATATTACTTATGTACGAAAGTACTTACTATGCAAACTATGTAAAGTACTTACCCGTTCATTGTTCTTATAACATCTTTCACAACAGGGTCTATTTTAAATATTATACAACGTAGACTGGAACACTAACAACGGTATACTCTTAACTATATAATATAACTCTCTCTCATGATTAACAACTGGGCTAATAAAACGAATAAATCAAATAAACAACACAAGCTTGCATATGGCGATGTACGACTGAATTCGATGAAAATGTCGCTTGCCGATTGATGCGCATGCGCACTGCAAATGATAATAATTTTGTAAATAATATAAATCCTACTAAAATATACGTTTTATTTGTTAGTTGTGTTGGTTATTAAGGTTGTCGTGATTTAACTGCATTATTACGTATAATAAGATTTTTACAACTATTTTATTTACATTTGTTACATTTGAACTCATATGGCTCACAATGTATGGGTAATATGAACAATAATAATATTTCGTAAGTTCATGATTTTTGACATAAAAAGGAATAAAAAAACAAATGGTGCATTTTGAAAAGGAAAAAAAAAATGTCACATGGTACGACTTGAACCCGCGATCTCGTGATTGTTACGTAAGAACGTTACCCACTTAGCCACGGGGTCAGCTTTGACTCCTCCCTCAATTCGATTGTCGTCTAAAAACTTTTATGCGACATTCAGCCAACAAACCGATATAAAGCCAACGAACATGGAACGTTGCAATGATAAGTTGAGCCAACGTATTTTGCCGATATTTGACTAATGTTGGATATTAATCGTTTATAGACTGTGACTTTGCGCCAACTATGTTACGTTGGCCCGAGCTATCGCCGACATTTAGCCAACGGACTGTGCTACCTGGGTTTCCATTTAATATTTTTGAAGAAAAACAAAATTTCCGAGAAAATTTATACAAGGCCCTCTAGCATGCATGTCACTTATTAAATTCGTTAAAATTGGTAAGCAATATATTGGCGGGGGAGAACTGTTTCCAACAAGACCAAGTTTATAAAATTCTGTTAAAACCGGAGTTATAAGCGTTCGTTCAAAACAAAATTTTCCCTCCGCTCCTCCCCTTATCTGATGAAATACGAAAAATTTGTCCGGTGTAAAATATGCGGAATTATCAGGAGATTTCGATTTTCATATTTGCGATAAACCTTAATTTGGTAAATTTTGTATAAAATAAGAATTTAAATTTTTGGTGCTCAGTTACGCCATCTATCGGTCATCTTACAATTTCCTAAACAATTTCCAGATGTTTCTCGGGGCCACTTTAGTCAGTGATATTTTTTTCCCGAAGCTCTACCATGAACCGTTTCTGAGATATTGCCGAGCGACATTCTTAGTTGGCCACCCTGTACAATTGTTTTATCTCTTGCTACATCTTCATTTACGTTTTGGAAAAAGAGCGTGAATTTGTATTTTTACACTAACAACGAATATTGCTTTTCAGTTTTAAAAATGTTTAAATCTTATTACATTGCTAGAGTCAAGTTAGCTTATTTCGAATTTACAATTATTTGAAGTTAAATTTGCTTGTAAGGATAAGGTGAGACTTTTATTAGCTATTACAGTTCTATTTTAATTTCTATAATACCACCACTATGTTTCTCATACTCATAAGAAAACTGATTCGTGTTAGAATTTATGAAATTTATTTACAATCTCTTGCGAATATATGTATCTCTCATTCTTAACACTTTTTTTTATTCTTGGTTAGAAGTGCCTATCACAGCGACAGGCCAAATTCAAAAAATATTTGGTTGCAAAGTATAAGATGGAAAATTCTCACTGTCACTTCGAAAAACAAACATATTAAACATTAAATATTAAAGAGCCTTTCGACATAAGCTTTATGCTCTCTCTCTTCCTGCAATCCAAATTCTTTATGAATAATTTCATGGTAGTTCAAAACAACAGATAGGATAAACTTGACTTGCAGTATACGTGAAGACAATGTGTCCCATTCGAGGCTCCTCCTGTTTGTTTCAGACTCCTATTAGAACATCTCCGATTAATCTTGTGCTGTTACCACCATGAGCATGAAGTTCGGTTGAATTTTTAAGCAATCCAATATTGCTTCTTGAATGCTACACAATCTTTTGTGTGGACAATATGTCAATAAAAAAACAATTAGTGAATTCATTGGTTATGCCCACCGGACTTTTTCTGGGCAGAGGGGTTGGGGGGGGGGGGTAGTTTTCTTGGCTATTAATTATCTCGTAGCATTTCAAACATTTTGAGTAAGCGTCGAGCTAGAAAACGTACTTTTGTGAACTCTTCTGAACTAAAATATTACTGGCATGTAGCTAGTATAATCAGGAAACTTGCCAACTAACTAGAGAATAATTAATAATAGGGACAAAAAATGTAATGGAACGGTGGCCGAAATCTGCACCGAAGCAAACTTGCTGAGATTTTCATTCCACTATTTTTGCCAATTATTATTGCCATTATCTCAGAAGATGACCAGCTCTATACATGACAATCTGTGATATGGTGTTTTTGCTTAACGTTATTCAAATTATTCGTGTAAAAGTTATAATCATTGCTGAAAAAAATTCCGTACTTTATTGAAAGCATATTAATATCTGAGTTATTGACATATGTCTATAATACATAACAGTTCATTGCATGTAAATTTGGCGATGTTGTTGACACATCCTCCAGTAATTCGACTGAATTATCATGTAAAAGTTTTCACTAAATTTCGCCATTCATGCCTAATGAAACGGCAAAGGAATAGGTACCCAAGATGATAGAAATTTAAAAATTTAGTTTGTGCTGTAACGTGTTGGGAATATTGGATGGGCGAGTGGCTGTCTCTATCTAATCGTAGATTATAAACGTTCTGTAGGTGACACGGATTTTACTTAGCTAAAGCACTTTTATTTGATGATATTTTGATTTGAATCGATTGAATTAAATGTAAAGCTCTAAATCAACAAACTGTCAATATTGATTATGAAGATGATATAAAAAATATTGATGAGCAGCACTTTAGTGAATTACTATTCTATGCAAGGTAAGTGTCGAACTTTCTTTCAATGCTTAAGGTACAACTCGATTTGCATAAAAGTTGTAGGTAACATTTAAATCTCCATTAGTTATATTATTAAAGAGAAATAACATATTTCTTCATATCAATAACACGACGATTTAAAGCACTACATTATGTATACAGGACCATTCATAGAAAAGTCCATCGCCGTAAAGGGGCGTATTGTTGTCTAATGGATCACCTACTTAAAACCTGTGGGTTGACACCGCCCGATGTGTTTGGTTTCCTTGTAAATTTAGGCCGAACGTTTAGCGCCTATGTTACTTCTTTCTTTCATTATTTATATCCCTCGCATTGTCGCACGGTCATACATATTTAAAATTCAACCATTGTTGGCGCTGGTAACGCTAGGTTACACGATTGATGCATTATGGTTAGGAGGGAAAAATGGATAGAACAATAAAACAATAATGTTGCACCGACACATGTCGGTGTATAACTGTGCTGTCGTCGTGTCTAGAAACGGTCAATGAAACTTATGGGTGGTGCGGGACATTGACTCTTAATAAGGTCTTTTTTTATTGTATGTTCTACAATGGTAATATATGTAATTATGATTATGTAAGGGATAATAGATGCTAGATATATTTAATATACGTACACATAAGGAGTTAGTATTCAAAATTATGACCTCTTAACTGTAAGGAAAGGTTGAATGCAAATAACGGTTGAGCCACATGTCTTCAGGAAATAGGCATAGATTCGTATAATTACGAAAAGTTTGCAGGTGACGTTCAATTCGACAATACAGCCTTCACTCGAGCCTGGGAAAATTTTTCTATGACGGAATCTAAAAATATTTTTGCCGTCCAATGAAAGAACATTTGATACATATACAGCGTAGTTCAACGGGAACAAATCGATCGAAAACTATAATATAACTGGGAATTTTCGCACTATACTAAAGTCGACAAAAATATGTTCTAGATGGCGACAAATTCTACGTAAAACTTCTTGACAAGGCTTGCATATTATTATCTCACGCAGTTTCATATGTAATGATTTATATAGTTTAGTCTACATAAGTTGTTATCCTTTTAAATGACCAACGAATTTTGTTTGATCCTTTGTGTAAATTCAGGAATTTTCAACACTGGCAACTTAGTGTGTTGTTCTCTCTTAAAAAAATTTAATGACTTGTCTTTTACAAACCAAATCCTTTTTTCACTATAAATCCGCACGTCTTATCGTAACAACCGATTGCGTGTAACTCGTCGAAAAACGGATATTTTATGTGGAACATTCTGGTAGTTAAAAGTTGATGTTTTACTTTCCTTTACTTGAATTAAATTTAGCCTACTCTCTTAGCAATCTAATTCAACAAATCTCTCGACATATGTATCTAAAATAGTATTCTAACACAGTTATATCTGGGATATAAATTTCACAAAGTTTAATATTGCATAATTGAAAATCATTTGAACGATTGGCAATATAAAATCTATAGACGCTTCAAATAATCGTCTTACAGATCTTGACCTAATTTTTCGCATGAATTTCTCATCATTCCATCCGGTTCATGTATTGTTAGTGCCTTTGTGTATATAATATTCGTCTGTATTGCTAGCCGTTCTTCTGTTTCGCGTCAAATTTGAAGGTTATAACCCTCAGCTATCATAACATTTTCGCCGGTGGCTGATACCGGTTGGATGACTCGGGCATCGCTCAGACAAAGGAAGCGTGTGATTGAAATTTTTATGAGTCGGTCAGTCGTATTTCGTGTGGATGTGTGAGCGTTTATATGTACTGGATGCACGCCTATGCGGCTTCCGTTTTACGACGATCGTAATCGTCGTACGATGTTATTGACGGAATTTCTTATTACAATTATTTCGGCATTTATATAGCCTGGCAGTATCGTACGCAAGTGTGTTGAATATTTAGAAGTTAACCTTTTAAAGTTATTTTTAAGCGAGATCAATGAATCTTGATAAGCTTTTTTAGGTAGCACTCGCGACTTTGTTTCGTGTAATTTGTGGTGCATAATTAGAATGTTTACGCTTCGTTATTGGAAGTTCTGTGATTAAATTTATGAAATTCTTTGTTTTTATATTTATGAACGCCGCATTTCGAATAAGCGTTGCATGGATTTCTCTAATACCGTTTTATACACTTTGATGCTTTTTATAATTGGAATGTATGTTCCACAAACTTAGTGTAAGATAATAACACTAACATTGTACAATAAATATCAACCTATGTTATCGCTTATCTGCATAGCGTGCTGTGATGTATACTACTGTATAAATAAGCTGTATAATGGAACCTATAAACATTAATTTCAGTGAGGGTCGACATAGGAAAATATTTGAATAATATTTACACAATCACAGTAGAGTTTACTGTAAACAGTAATATAATTTGTGAAGCATACAATTTAAGGAAAGTTATATTGTTTAGGAAAGTAGTGGTGTCATCTGTTACAATGTTGCAGCATTTTACTTAAATATATGATGGCAATATGTGACAGTGTAGGAATAGGAAAATGGTACCTATCTTAAATCTCCACACCATGCGTAACTATTCAGACGAAGTGAGGGGTCTATAAAATTATATAGAAAACTATAAAATAAGGGAAAACATTTCTGCAATTGTGACAATTGCTTTGCTCAAAAAAGGCAATTTTGCTTTACTTGTTATAACAAGTATGCATTAAAATAATCTTCCAGCCTATTGAAATTTAACACCCCTGCGAAAATAGTATTACGTTGTACATTACTGCGAATTTACAACAACAATATAGCAATATATGAGGTATAGAAATTTAAACATTAAAAACTCATACAAAGTAACTTGGAAGTATTTACTGCTTTCCATTTGGCATAACGAGTAGTTCAGATGTACTCTTTGTGTACTCTATGAACATTTGTAGTGTTCCATTTATCAGTGCATGACAGTCTTCATTTGCTCTCTTTTACTGTCCTTTTCTCCCCTCAAACACTAGCAAAATTTTAGGTGTTTAAAACTCTTATATTGATTTTTTGTTTGGCTTTCAAATAAAACCGTCAAATTTAAATTAAATGCCGTTAATTGAATTACATTTTTTGGGTTATAAATTTTGATATTTA
>CM043016.1:72218387-72367087 GCA_023690525.1 Holotrichia oblita | reverse complement strand
TTTTACGCATTAGACACATGCACTTGATTGCTGCATCGGTTTCACTTTAGTGAATTGTCTTTAGAAACTTAAATTATTTAGTCTGCTTTCACCTTGTAACATTTTAGAATTAGGACCTATAATTTAATATGGTCTACAGGTTACTTTTTTGTTTATTCATATAATATATATAGTTATTTGTATATCAAGGCCGCGAAAACACACTTTAACGTACGCAGAGAGAAATTGTCGCCGAGGCCGCTTGCGGCCGAGGCAGGACAATCTCGAGTACGTTAAAGGTTTTCGCGGACGAGATATACACAACATTTTTTGGGCAACCGTGCAAATCGTTCCAAAATCGTTCAAACTGTTTTATATAAATTTACACACATCGGAATATTTTTATTGCCAATTTCAAAGTGACTTACTTTATATGCGTTGCCATAGAAATGACACGACTAGAATAAAATACAAATACTTAATAGTCAAAATAAGTCGTAAAATGTCTGAAACTTCTGAAAGTGATAATATTTCTATATCTGGAACTCCTCCGGATATAAAAAGTGCTGCCAATTTCGCAGTTTCTAACTTAATACCCGAAAGATCGAAGAGGCAATACGAAACGCTGCAACGCTAAGAAGGTCAAAACTGTGAGCGAAAACGTGGTATTGGCATATTTTATGCAAAAATCGGCGGCCCTAAAAAGTTCCAGCTTATGGAGTTTGTACTCCATGCTTAAAAGCATGCTGAATATAAAGGAACAGATTGATATAAGGACATTTTTTAAATTAATTCCTTTTTTGAAGAAAAAAGCAGTAGGCTATAAAGCCAAAAAGTCTAAAGTGTTAACAATGGAGCAGAGGATGAAAAGTATTTACTGTGGAAGGTACAAAGATATAAACAAGTTCTCTTATAAATTGCTTAATTTACTATTAGTTTTACAGGTACTTTTAATTATGGGCGTATCAGCTGCCATGAGACGTGACGAGTTAACAAAAATAACCGTTGACAACATTCAAGACACCAGCAATATTCTTATAATTACTGTTCCTGATACAAAGACGGACATAAACCGCACTTTTACAATCACAAATCCAGATTACATAAGACTTTATCACAAATATATTGCTCTTCGTCCGAAATATGTTACCTGTCATAGGCTGTTTTTGAGATACAAGCAAGGAAGATGCTATGCACAAGTTATTGGGGTACATAGCATAGGGAAAATACCGTGTTTGATAGCAAATTATTTGGGGTTGCCGAACAGTGAGCAATATACAGGCCATTGTTTTAGGAGGAGCTCTGCTACTCTCCTTGCTAACAGTGGTGCTACAATATCAGTTCTTAAGCGCCACGGTGGCTGGAAATCTGCTACTGTGGCCGAATCGTATGTTGAAGATTCTATAGAAAATAAAAATAAAATTGCTAATTCAATATCCGGTACTTCATCACAATGTATTTACAATCAAAATGAAATCACTGCTACGGTTTCAAATTATAATTCAAATAAAAATTTAGATTTTACTGCTTCTGGTGTAAATATTACTAATAATACAAATTGCACAATTAATATTAATATGTATCCGAAAGGTTTGTAATAAATACACAAAATACTCTGTTTTATTGACAATAAATGATGAAATATGTCAAATATGTGTTAATTTGTTTATTTACTTTTACGGCCGCTGCTATGGGCAGCGGCCGCTGCTATGGGCAGCGTCCGCGAAATTGCATTTCGCGGACTGGTTTGCGTACGCGAATTGACAACTTCGCGGCCGGTTGCCCAAAAAATTATTTAAACGATACCGTTTAGTTTTAGAAACATCCATTGGTTTTTTAATTTGATATATAGTTTTTTTTTACTTCAAGGTAATGTTTTCTACATTATCTGAATTTAATACCATACTTTACTATCATTGCTTTTTTTGCTAATAATATTTAAGAAGTTTTTTGCAGTGTTTAAAAACAGGTCTTTTGTTAATTTTACTTGACTATACAGAGTCTATTAAATTTTTAGTGATAACCATGTTGTCTTTGTAATTATAATTTGTTTCCTTCCGTGTTGACAGCTTCCAAAAGAAGGGGTGCCAGTACAGCCACCACTAGACGCCTTTTGCGAGGATCCACCTCGGTACTGTTACACAGGAGGATAATCGAGTTATAGGACTACTAACTCGTAAGTAAAAATGTTAAGTTGCTCGTTGCTTCCTTTTCCTCATCATGAATTGCTAATTTGAAAACTGCTAGTACCTTAAAAGTATTTATTGTCAAAATATGACCTGAAATTGTTTTTAAATTTTTATAATAAACATTGTTAAATTTTATCTACTGTTTTCCTCTTTCTTTGACTCTTTATTTTGTATGTACACCCTAATAATTTGTACAGTGGCGCCTCGACTTTGATCCCTTCACTTCACTAGAGATCGCGCAATTGATTTGATACTCAAAATTCTTATCAGTTTCAACTTGCACAAAAAAAGTTGTTAAACCAACTGATTATAGATATCTTAACATAAGTTTCGGATTAAAACACTATTTGAGACGCAGTCAAACCTAACGCTGTACAGCCAGTAGTTCTACTTATCCTACCTTAATATACGTTTGATGCAGAATTACATGCGCGCTTTTAAATATGTAAAGTGTGGTCAGATAAGAATACAAAGTGTCGTATCTCTGAAACTATTCGTTGTAGAGACTTGCGGTAAAAAATTTTATGACTAAAGTGGGAAAAAGAAGAGCGTGGAAAATATTTTCGGATTTCCAAGATGCTCGCCAGGGGGCGTAACCGGCATTTTAAACATTTAAAGTGATTTTTCACTGAAATCCACCCAGTAAGTGTTAACACTTTTCGACGTATGTATTAAAATAAAGTAGTGGGGAGTAATTCAATGCTTTTTAAATAGGCTAGTGAAAACCGTATTTCGATATCTTATTCGTAGCCTGAAATATCGCAGAAAAAAGATTTACTTATACGAGGATATAATTTTAAAAAGACGCTATTACACCGGTATTTACCGGTGTGAAAAGAGCAGCCAAAGATAGCAGCCAATTTTTCCGAAGATACCCGAACGTACATAGGCGTACTGATATATATTATCTAAGACCATTTTAATAGAAAATTAAAAAACCATATTCTTTGTCAAGCTAACACATACAGACACGGCACACCTGCCACATGTTACCAGCTAGATGTTTGCTGCAAATATAATCGATTTGCAAAGGGTCCCAGGGGAACATTACCTAAGACCACTTTACTAAAAAATTAAAAAATTATATTCTTTTTCAAGCTAACACATACAGACGCGGCACCCTTGCCACACGTTACCAGGTCGATGTTTGCTGCAAATATAATCGATTGCAAACGGTCCCAGAGGGACATTACCTAAGACCACTTTACTAAAATATAAAGAAATTGTGTTCTTTTTCAAGCTAACACATACACACGCGGCATACCTGATAAACGTTACCAGGTCGATGTTTGCTGCAAATATAATCGATTTGCAAAGGGTCCCAGGGGGACATTACCTAAGACCACTTTACTAAAAAATTAAAAAATTTTATTCTTTTTCAAGCTAACACATACAGACACGGCACACCTGCCAGATGTTACCAGATAGATGTTTGCTGCAAATATAATCGATTTGCAAAAGGGTCCCAGGGGACATTACCTAAGACCACTTTAATAAAAAATTAAAAAATTATTACTAAATTATTACTATTATTACTAAAAAATGTGGAAGGTGTGCCGCGTCTGTATGTGTTAGCCTGAAAAAGAACACAATTTTTTTATATTTTAGTAAAGTGGTCCTAGGTAATGTCCCCCTGGGACCCTTTGCAAATCGATTATATTTGCAGCAAACATCGACCTGGTAACGTGTGGCAAGGGTGCCGCGTCTGTATGTGTTAGCTTGAAAAAGAATATATTTTTTAAGTTTTTTAGTAAAGTGGTCTAGGGTAGTGTCCCTCTGGGACCCTTTGCAAATCGATTATATTTGCAGCAAACATCTATCTGGTAACATCTGGCAGGTGTGCCGCGTCTGTATGTGTTAGCTTGAAAAAGAATATAATTTTTAAATTTTTTAGTAAAGTGGTCTTAGGTAATGTCCCCCTGGGACCCTTTGCAAATCGATTATATTTGCAGCAAACATCGACCTGGTAACGTGTGGCAGGTATGCTGCGTGTGTATGTGTTAGCTTGAAAAAGAACACAATTTCTTTATATTTTAGTAAAGGGGTCTTAGGTATTGTCCCCCTGGGATCCTTTGCAAATCGGTTATATTTGCAGCAAACTTCGACCTGGTATCGTATGGCAGGTGTGCCGCGTCTGTATGTGTTAGCTTGAAAAAGAATATAATTTTTTAATTGTTTAGTAAAGTGGTCTTAGGTAATGTCCCCCTGGGACCCTTTGCAAATCGATTATATTTGCAGCAAACATCGACCTGGTAACCTGTGGCAGGTGTGCCGCGTCTGTATGTGTTAGCTTGAAAAAGAATATAATTTTTTAATTTTTTAGTATAGTGGTCTTAGGTAATGTCCCCCTGGGACCCTTTGCAAATCGGTTATATTTGCAGCAAACATCTATCTAGTAACATCTGGCAGGTGTGCCGCGTCTGTATGTGTTAGCTTGAAAAAGAATATAATTTTTTAATTTTTTATTAAAGTGGTCTTAGGTAATGTCCCCCTGGGACCCTTTGCAATCGATTATATTTGCAGCAATCATCGACCTGGTAACGTGTGGCAAGGGTGCCGCGTCTGTATGTGTTAGCTTGAAAAAGAATATAATTTTTTAATTTTTTAGTAAAGTGGTCTTAGGTAATGTTCCCCTGGGACCCTTTGCAAATCGATTATATTTGCAGCAAACATCTAGCTGGTAACATGTGGCAGGTGTGCCGTGTCTGTATGTGTTAGCTTGACAAAGAATATGGTTTTTTAATTTTCTATTAAAATGGTCTTAGATAATATATATCAGTACGCCTATGTACGTTCGGGTATCTTCGGAAAAATTGGCTGCTATCTTTGGCTGCTCTTTTCACACCGGTCCGGTATTTATTGTTCATAATTTAATAATTTTTAAATAATAAAAGCATTCTTAGTTCAAAAAATTGTAACAAAAACGTGCAGGGGCACAGTTATCAGCGCATATAATATGCAAGTGCAAAATATGAAGAGTAGGCCATAGAGGAAAAACAAATGTCTAAAATCAACTCGTCAACAAATTATACTGACAGAGGCAGTTTAATTTACGTTGTTTGCACACACAAGTAAGGTTTAAAGGTATTAAAATGTTTTTTAGAAGTGATGGAAATGTTAATTTGCATAATATGCATTATTGATCTGACAACAATACTCACTGGTTGCGCGAGGTCCAATATCAAAGCCATTGGAGTCTCGATGTATGGTGTGGCATCCTGGACGGTACTGTTATATTTCCTTATTTATTTGATCATTTATTTTGCCGTGTTTCTTGATTTTCTGGTAAACCAATTGCCTATTTTATTAGAAGATGTGCCCTTGCAATTACGGCAAAATACGTTTTTGCAACTAGATGGATGGCCAGCACATTTCTCGAGAAATGTGTGAGAACATTTAGATCTAAGATATCACCACATGTGGATTGGGCGAGGAAGTCTATTTCCTTGGCCCCCCGATCCCTAGACTTCACCTGTTTGGACTTCTATCTCTGGGGTCGGTTGAAATATATTGTTTACCAAATTCCACCAACAACGAGAGACGACATGAAAATATGAATACAAGAGGCGATTCGTAGCCTGTCAAGAGCAGAAATTGAAACTGCTGTAATGTATACGCATGAACGGCTCCAACAATACATTGAGTGCGATGGAAGACATTTCGAGCATTTAAGGAGGTATTAAGTTTTACTTCAAAATCAGTCCTTTTTTCTTATTATGCCCCTACACGTTCTTTTTTAATTTTTTGAACTAAGACTACTTTTATTACTTAAAAATGATTAAATTATGAAATTTTATCATTGAATCTTGAAAAAAGACAAATAAATAACAATAAATACCGGTGTAATAGCGTCTTTTTAAAATTATATATACTTAAGTAAATCTTTTTTCTGCGATATTTCAGGCTACGAATAAGATATCGAAATACGGTTTTCACTAACCTATTTAGGTATCACTTCGCTATATTTCTATGAAAAAAAGTCATATTATTGCATTTAATTTTTTAGAGAATTTTGCAATTTTCTATTATATCAAAAAAACGCGCTCTAGCGACCTCACTAAGAAATAGACATATCACAGGTATGATGGGTTTGATGGAACAACAAATGCTTTTTCCAATGAGACCAAGTTTGTTAAAATCAGTTCAGTGGTTTAGGAGTTACAGCTGTTTATTTAAAAAACATTGAATTACCCCCCACCACTTTATTTTAATAGACACGTCAAAAAGTGTTACACAAAAATTACTCATGTAAAGCTTAGCATTAAAAAGCATATATCTTTTGGTAACATTTACTGGGTGGATTTCAGTGAAAAATCATTTTAAAAGTTTAAGATGTCCGTTACGCCCTCTGGCGACAATCTTGGAATTCTGAAAATATTTTCCACGGTCTTCTTTTGCCCACGTTAGTAATAAATTTTTTTACCGCAAGTCTCTACGACGAATAGTTTCAAAGATACAACACTTTGCATTCTTATCTGACCACCCTGTATATAGCGCTATTTAAATTAACGAAATTAACATCAAACAAGAGAATAAATAATTTCGTTAACGACACTAGATATTATTACTAACTATGAGTCAGAACTGTCAGATTACATCGAAAAGTTCTAATGATTTAGTTGCACATTTTTATTACGAAGACTTTTTATGTTAAAAGCCGAAAATATTTCTATCGGAGGACGAAGTTTGCACTACGGTGCATTACCCACATACCTACAAAATTTCAAATTTCCTGAATTTTCGGGTTGCTCTCTGTCTTACAAAGATTTTCAAAATGAAAGCCAAAAATAAGCTTTCTAAATATTTGCCAAAATAAATTCCCACAAATTAATTATATTAAATAAAATTTACTTCGCTTACACAATATGACATTTTGTTACCAGAACATAAACAGAATCCAAATTGAAAAAAAGAAACCGGCATTTAGACTCTGTGATAATGCAACTTGTTTACTGCATCTTAGAAAAGTTACCCAATTCTTATACAAACGATTATATACATATGTACAGAGACCCACTTTACATCTATCTAGCTACATACATATGTTATATTGTTAAATACACACAGCACAAGTCAGTCACAAGTCAGAAGTCCATTCATTGACAACTCGTTTTAACACCATTAAAATAAACAGTCTTCTAGGATACCAGCGATTCACTTACTGCCTAATTGACGTAGTGAGTCACTTACCATGGTTACCGTAAAAGGAAAACAAATTTAGTCGTCACTGCTGGAAGTTGTGAGTATACAAAGCGAGAAAAGGTATGGTTTCGAAAAAAAGTTATACATATTATGAATATGAATAGAATGAAATTCCAATAATAAACATCAAATTGTGAGATAAGTTTTATTTATGGTCCCTGGCAAATTGTGTGTATTATGTTGTGAATATTTTAGAATGCTTTATCCCAAGCCTCCACCCCCTCATTTTTAATTAGCTAATGATGACCCAACAGAACAGGTAGTGTAGATAAATATTTGCGATCTTCGGAATTAGCACAATGAGCATATTTGTTTTGCGGTGTATAGGTTGCCATTTTCAGAAATAATTTCTAGCGCCAGTATTGGAAGGATTAATAAAATTGACAATTATTTTCAATCGTATCTCTGTAATTGAGACAACCCCTATTAAATACATACAGAGTAAATGTGGATTGTCTTGCAAGTAGTAAAGAGCATGTCTAATCTCAACAAGAGAAAAGTTAGCATGCAGTATTTGTAACCATATTCCTCTAGTTTTAAACTAAAAATACCTACTTTGAATGTTTTATCCGTAGTGATTTTATTTGCTCTCACAACTGCATTATGCACAAATGCACTTAAAAGTTTAAAGTGGATTTGCGTATCCTCGATGAACACAAGATGATGGTGGTAAATGGTTTGTTAAATTATTCATATTGGCGCATTTAATTATAGCCAGCGATATTTCAGTGTGTTTATTATTCATTGAGGTGGATGTCGGATCGAAAACGTCGTCGTTTTGCGAATACAACGAAAAAACGACATGCAGAAGTGGCGCGGTTTCATTAGCTGGACTCTCGAACAGGTTTGCATTAGGTTATAGGCCGCGATTTCACGGATCTCATACACATTCTACGTATAGATGATGTCTCATTAGAAACTAATTTCTTAAAAGCGAACGCTATCATTACGCTAAGTTTTCTGATGAGAATAATTTGCAGTTTACGAACTAGGTGACTCGTACGAAAGTAATTGCTTTTATCTGATAAGTATGCAGTAAGCAAACTTGTATCTGTTTGCGTATCCTTGTTCTTTTCTTTTAACTAGAAAACGCCTAGTAATAAACTGAAATGTTAAAAATAGTGCAAAGGGTAGAAATTATAGGAATTAAGTTATGGTAGACGGCCGAGTATTGTAAACATAAACTTGTTATTATATTTTACAGACATCTGGGAGGAGTGGAAATTTGAATAATGTAATACGAATACCGCATACTTATTATTTCATTAATGTTACAACTATATTAAAACAATGTTCGCTTGACTGTTATTTTTACATCAAATTTACTCGTATCTAATTTAAGTAAGTCTTGCAAATACAATTTCCTCTGAAAACAAACTGGATTCTAGTTAATTGTCTTTGTGCCTGCCTACCTTCTAGCTGCATGGAATAAGGAAATGTTACTCACCTGCAACAAAAAAAAAAAATTATTACATACTAGAAGCAATTTTCAAATAATCAACAATTAGAAAGTTAGCAATATCGAGTAAAATATAATGCTACAGAAATAGACATTGCATGAAAGTTTACTGCTTTAATTGATTCTGTCTATACAGGATTATAACATGGAGACGTTATCTATCATTGCAAAACAGCATTTAATTCTTATTCATCTTTAACGTGTCTTTCTAGTTGTTTCGTTGTTTAATGAAAGATATTTAAGTTGAGGTTAAGCTAGAGTTAAAATCTAAAAAAAAAAGTCTAAGTGTTTTCCTGATATCTTTCTTATGAAAATTTTGAAAACATCATTTGTTTAGAAACTACTTAATTAAAAAATACAAAAAAAATCTTAGAATGGAGCTAAATTAACAGTGAAACATTGACCAATCAACAGATAAAACAGGGATATTACGATTTTTTCGCGGAAACTACACCTTAGTTATTCAAACTGTGCTTCATTCATAGTTTGGCAATGATCAATTTGTCGTTTAAATTCGTCAATAGTGTTTGCAATTATTTCTGGTGTGAAAGAGGTATTTTTAAGGTAGTCCCAAGTCGATGATCTTGCAAAGAAAGGCGCGGCGTTTCAATTTATTGGCCCTGAGCCATTTTCTGGTCTCACCAAAAGCCATATTAGAGCTCGTCTCCAAGAGTGGGAAAGCGAACAAAAAATCTCGTATTGTGCACCCCAAAACTAAGACAACCATTGCTGAAATGGTTGTCGGGGCTAAATCTCAACAGAAGAAACCTCAGCACCATCACGGCTTTACGTGCTGGCTACGGCTCTCTTAGGTACCACCTGAAGAAGATGGGCCAGGTGGACTGTGATAAATGCCGATTCTGTTCGGAAAACAGCGAGACGACGGAACAGATTATGTGCAACTGCGAGGTGGTGGTCCGGCAGAGACTGCACTACCCAAAAAAAATCCTAGACTTCTTCAGGGGTTCTGACGATTATTTGGGACTAAAAGATTAAGAGCAGGTACTCACAATAGATCTCACAGGTCACAGTGAAGAGAGGCAGCATTGCCTACAGACCCTAGGTAGTAGTCCCAAATGAAACAATGTAACAAATTCATATCCGGCGAGTGAGTTGGTCATGTAATTGCATCTCATCTACGTATCATTCAGTTAGAAAAAGAGTTACTCAGAAACTGGTGGACATTAATTACGGAATGAGGAGGGGCTCCATTTAGTTGGAGCTGTATACTGTTATTCGATATATCCGGATCTGCTTTATTTGTTTGTTAAAAACACAATCAGTATTTCATATTTCTGGCACTTATGGTTCATAATTATATTATTAATTAAAACAACGTTAAAAAATTGCTAGTATTAATTTTCGTATGTATCGCTAGAATGCCCTCCCAAAATTAAAACTAGCAATTTACAGAACAGCTATAAAAAACCAAAAAAGAGAAAACAAGAACAAAATAAAAAAGAAACGAAACAGGAAGGAAATTATCAAATGTATAAAACACATAAACTTCGATTGTGTGCATTAAAAAGACATTTTTAAGTAAAATAAATGTTTTTTTCTTTATTTTTATCGATTAAAAAATAGATAATTAAAGCATTAATTCATATTAGGTAATCATTTCTTCCATTTTTTATAGGAAAGACTTCACAAGGATATATATCTAAAAGTCACCTTATCTATGATCTAGCAAAACGTAACATGATTAGCGTATACTTTACATAATTATTACCAGCTCATCATGCATCATTAAATAATAAAAAACCCGCTGGCGCTGCTCTAGGTGGATGTCTCTCGTCTAGGTCGTTTCCCGTTCTTGCGTTATACGTAAACACGTTATAATAAGTGTTATGTACGGCTTAAAGCAACCGGCAGAGAAGAAAAAACACTCAGCGAAGTGACTCGACCTTCCCGAACGGGTTACACGGTCGTTTAATGTTAAATTAATTTGCGAACAGATAATCTGAAATATATCTCGCGGCCATCGGCTTCACTCTACCACGTCGTCAAACAGAATTTACTCGTACGAAGCGCACAAAGCTAAATAAAGGCGCTTTTTGTTTCGCCTAGAGCGATCTTTTGTCGCGTCGTCGCGTTTTTCAGTAATTGTTTCAATTTAGTCCGAATGCTATTACAATGGAAACGCAGAAATAAATGTAAAAGAGTTCTTTTGTGTCGAAGTTTGTATTTTTTGTTTTATGTCAAAGACAAAACCCGGTGTATTGTAGCTGATAACTAAGTAAATTAAATTTGGTGAAAATTGTTATTATAAGGCTGTCAAACAGATGCTATTAAAAGAAGTGCAATAACGAAATTAAATTGCTTGGAAAAATAAAATGTTCTTGGACTGACAAAATTCTTAAGCAAATTTTCCAGTGAGGAAACATTTCTTAATAGAATTCGTAAACAAGTTCTATTTACCTACTTTGTTTGTCATTTATGTTAATTATTATTTCGATTTCTAATTCAAAGAATTTTAAAAATAGTCTCTTAGTCCGAGGTAGCGGTTAATTTGTACAACCTTCTTAGGATTATACTTGTCATCATCCAAGCTATCTTATTAGAGTCCGGCAGTATCCGCACTTAGTAAACTTTATAGAAATATTTGTAATATTATTATTGTTCCAAGCAATGAATAAATTGCCTCAGATTCTTCTTAATACAGAAGATAATAAATAGATTTCTGATCCTACTGTAAGATGGTGCCCATAGAAAAGACTTAGCGGTCGCCTGTCCGGTCATCAGTCCATCGGAAGCGACAATGTTTTTTAAATGATATCGAAGGCTTCCACGGTCTGAGTCTCTGTTATGAGGGCTTCCGGGTTTTGACCGTGTCATAGTAAAGTACATATACAATACAAAATAAAATAAAACAAAAATAAAAATTAAAAAAAATATACAAAAAATATATATACATCTTACTCAAACTCGACGTTTCGCCACTAATGTAAGTGGCTTCTTCAGGAGCAAAACCAGGTGAGGGGCGTCAGAAGGTCACGATAACTCGACGTGTCAACCACGCCAGAGGCGAAAACCTTTTGACGTCAGAAGATTTTGGCCTCTAGCGTTACAAAGTTTTTGCTTTGGTGTAGCCTATGAAAGGTATTTTTTGCTACTTGTATGTATGGCACTAGTTCTTGTAAATGGGTCTGTGCAGCGTAGCGTCTCGTCGTCAATAGACCTTTCTAACAGTTTTTCTCAGATCTATTATGGAAATAATTTCTTAGAATATCAACTATTGCCAAACTAGTCTATTTAGGTGTCAATATTGATTTTATGCCTTTACAGCTATTTCCGTGACTGCAGTACTAAGGAAATCATTCTAATTTTAGAGAGCCGCACAGTCTCGAAAAACTTTGATCAGTACAGGTACAACCGCAGAAAACATGTTTCAAATTATTATTACGAATAGCAGAATGTCCGATCGGAAGATCAAAAACTTCCATTCCCATATCCTCAAATTTCTTCAACTATTTAAATTTCTTTAGGATCCTGTTATTTATACTTGACAAAATAGAGTTACAATATTTCTAGTTACTCCTAGTTACCAAAAATTCCTCAAACAAACTGCCCCTAATAAAAGCTCCTGGACCTGATAATCTGCAAAATATTCTTTTAAAAGATATTCCGAAGAAAACTGTAATTGTTGGCTTACATTTTCCAAATTCTTGGAAGAAATTAATTATAATTTGCATTCATAAACCTGGCAAACCTTTAACTTCACCTAACTCCGTTTGGCAACAATTTCTAAGGTAACACAAAAATGTATTTATCTTTATATTCCTGATTTATTTCCACTTAGAGGTCAATAAAACAATAAATAATTAAATACCAATTTATTCCATAACATATAATAATATGCTTTCGTTAAATAACTTCTTCATACATATATTAACAAAAATGTATCTATGCAAATATTCAAGAACATATGGAAAACACCGATCTACGTCCTCTAAAACAATTTTTCAACAATGATTTCAAGTCATAACATAATAGTATACATCAATCTGCAAAGATTATCTAGCAGATATATATTTTTTTCCCTCTCCCAGACCCGTCCGACCTATGGTCCCCGGTAGGGACCGCAGCCATCAGGCTTATTGTACCACATCTGTATGTTCAATTCACCCACTCTAGCACGGTAGTCCCCTCCACTAATCTGTACAGGTCCCTAACCGACTGGGTAAGGTATGTCTCTGAGTCTCCTTTCGTTCTCCCAAATAGATTTTACCTTCTGCGATGTAGCGCCTCGCATTCGCGTAGTATGTGATCGGCTGTCTCCGGTTCTATCCCACAAAGTCTACACTTTGTGTCCCCCTCAAGCACTCCGATTTTGTGTAGGTGTTCTTTCACCGCAGCATGTCCGGTCATGAGTCCAGTTACAATGCAGAGCTCTTTCCTACTAAGCTGTAGTAGTTCTCTAGCTCTTTTCCTACATGGTTTCTCTATGAAGGTTTTACCATGTACTATACCTGGTGTGGCTCTCCAGCATTCTTGCTCTTTCGTACGAACCCAGTCGCCTATGTACCTTCGGCCCGTTTGCCTTGTGACCCCAAAGAAATGTTCTGGGCCGTACATTTTCATCTCTGACCCACTCTTCGCGAGTTCATCAGTCCTTGCGTTGCCCTCGATTCCCTGATGGCCCTGTATCCAAGTCAACAACAGTTCCACCAATTCGTCGAGGCATTCCGTTACCAGCCTGGACGACACTTTCCGACTTAGTAACGCTTTCAGTGTCGCTTGGCTATCAGACATGATGTGAATTCGTCTATTGGTCACCGCTTTTACATACATTGTGTGTGCGCATTGGAGAATGGCATATACCTCCGCCTGAAACACAGAAGCATACTCCCCCAGTGCGTAACTGTGGCCTTCCTTCTGAGAGCATATCCCTGCACCGGTACCATTAGCCGTCTTAGATCCGTCCGTGTACCAGACAAGTCTTGCTCTTTGATTCCCAGTGCATACCTGGCAGCCTCCTCCCGTCCGTCCGCTGTAGACACCGTTAAGGGATTCCCATACCTATGCCTTACCGGCATATAGCAGATATTACAAATGGCTTTAATAGAAGAAACCATACTGCGATGGTGCTGGTGGACATGGAAAATACTTTTGATAAGATATGGACTCAGGGCCTATTATACAAAATGATTAGGTAACGTTTTCCATATCTATTAGTGAGATTAGGGAATCATAACTTTGCAACAGACATTTCCAAGTTTTTTATCCAGATGAAGTGGCCGGTTAAGATGAAGACCAGCACTGTTGTGCTATATGAAGAAGCGGTAAGGATCACTGGAAATGGGTAAAACAGAACGATCTGATTTGGTACAAAATAGATGATATTATAGCTCGATCAAAAAACCTATTCAGTTCCCAAGTACTAAAAGTATTGTTAATGTTTTGATAATAGTTTAATTATTTTATAAAAACCAATTGTTATTTAGTTAAATAAAGCTAATTTTCATATGTATCTTGTTTTCTAAAGAGCCAAGGCCGGAAGAGGAGCATAACCTGACTACAATTAGTACCAAAGTGGTCGCAAATGGTGTTTTATAACTTTCTGAATATGGTCAATGGCCACCATTGGTATTTCTACCTGATGGCAAGTAGATATCAGAAAAGGTTAGTCAGTGTTGGCTACTTCCACACATGAAGTGAGATTGAAAAAAGTACTTTAATAATTTTTGTTAACTGTGGCGGCTTCCTAAGCAGTATTGTTTGTTAAGTTTGCATCTCTGGCTGTTACTATCCTAGTTTTATTGTTATCAACATATAACTAGGGCCATTCATATATACCCCGAAAAAAATATAGTGTCAAATATACAATGTAACATACAGGGCAACAAAATGTTCATTCAGTGTAAGTTAGAAAACAAGTCCCTTGCTCAAGTGTACACTGGCAGAAAAGAGAATACTTTGGGCAAGAGGATTCTTTCTTACACTGGAGGGATATTTTGTTTTTCTAGTGTAGAAGACGTAGATGTATTTAAATAACATAAATTTAAAATCAATACGATTATAGATTGCATAGTAGTTGCTGACATGCTACAATTTATTAATGTGCTTTCCAGCTTAGAATATCTACACATTTTCTATGAACCATGTAGCAATTACCATTCAATATTATGCTTTTATTGCAGACCCAAGATTAAATTACTGCATCAGTCAATGTTTTTCAGATAAGTATAACCAATAGCATTGTAGTATCCATTGTAGCACTGTTGTAGTTTTCTACTATAGAGTAATCTATCTCTCGCAGACTCGAGAGATAGATGCTATTGCAATACCTTTAAGACTAGCATCTTTTCCCGTGAGTTTGAGTTCTCCAAAGTCAATTAGAATCAAGTAAAAGCATCAGTTTTGAATAAAAATCTTTCTTTATAATATGACAGAATGTAAATCAAGATAGGCCCTAAAGCGAACTGCATGAAAGTAGAAACACACAAATGGAATACGAAGGCACAAAATATCCGTTTATATAACGACATGCCGATGAATACGTGAAAATAAAGCGAAAACTACTTAAACGCGCTCCTATTCGCCAGAGCAGCTTAATGAGAAACCAAGAACTTTATAAAAAGCGGAATGAAAATAACATAGAGTACGAGGCACTCTGGCTATTTAACGACCACAGAATTCTCTTCGCGAATGCTCCTTTTCTGTTGAAATAAGCACTCGTGTAGCACTGGTTTCGAAACTCTCTTCTGAAACTACGGAACATCGAGTATGATAATATCACTATAAAAAGTTCCGTTCATATTTTATATATTCGCTTTACTTTATAAAAGTTCTTCTTGAGTATTACAAGTTTCTAGAGTTCAAGTATGTGAATGAATTTTCTAAATGTATTCACTGATTTTCCATTTGGTGAAATAAAGTAAATTTAAATTAGTTAGAATTTCTAGAAACAGTAAATTTTGCATGCTGTTTAATTATAACAATTTTGTGACTTATCTTACTGTGTATTTCTACGTATGCAGTGCACCAAATTTTAGTTAAAAAAAGATTATATCCAAATAAAAACGCTATTTGATCTGAAATTTAAAAATTGGATTAGTTTCAAAGTAATAAGAAGAAAATATTTAGTAATAATTATGTTTGTTTACGCTTATGAAAAAACTGTTACTGTTAATTTAATATTAACTTTCAAAATTTATATCATTCCAATATATTGCCAGTTGTTATGAATTAGAAATGGGAACATTAGACATATACGGCATCACTGTGCAGTGCAATACCTTTTTAAGCCAAACAACTTCTTTCGAAAAAAATAGCACTAATTCTTTCTACGTTATGTGTCAAATAACAAAGAGCTTACCAAAATAAATGCCAGGCCCAAAAAAATATGAGTAACGTTTATTGGTATAGATTTCAATCATATGCAAAATTAGTTGATTGACATATTCGATTCTCAGCGACGTGAAAACCTCATTAGCGCTCCCGATAAAGTCAAAATGTTTCAATCAGGCGTGCCTTAACTGATAATTAATTTAAATTTAAGTGAAACTAACTCTGTAACCGCATACCTTACAAACATTTAAGCACTCATTATATTCCCTTATTCTGTTTAAGCTGTCAGAGTTCCACTATTTTGATTGATGCGAAGAAAGAATAGATCTAGATCAAATTTTATTGGATTATGCAAGCTATTTAGCTGTGACGAATTTTTTCTCTTGTGAAAGTTACGTTATACTAATCTTCAACCGACCGTAGCAAATAAATTAATAACATTGAAAGTTCATTGACGAAAAAATCGTATTTTAGTAGCTTCAGTAATGCATACATGTATCCTGAAACGCAATGTTTTGAAATGTTAAGTACGATGTACAACATAACGTCGACGTCAATTTTATCAAGTAAAACTAGATTACCATTCTATGGCCGGAGAAGTGTTCTAGAGTACCCTGTGAAAGTTTCTTAAGATATCTGTTAAAAAAACTAGCAAGTTCAAAGGAATAACTTTATCCTACTCTACGAAATAATATCGCATTTCGATTACTGAAGTTAGCCGTGTGGCAATGTCAGTTTTTAGAAGTGTTGCAGAAAAATTATGTAATAGTCGTAATTTCTATTATAATTCCTTATTTTTAATCGTCTATTTGCGATTTTGAAAGGTTTCTTGACGCCATTGATGACATGCAAGTCTTAGAATCGTGAATACAGCTTAATTAGAAATACATAAAATTTTAACGTGTTAGTTAGCTAAATACTTTAAAACCAAGACATTATTTTATTACTTATAAATATACTCAAGTGTATTAAACAGAAGTATTACCTACTTCTAGATATATGTATATATTTTATTGCTACTAAGACTACATTAAAGTTTTATTACACCAAGTTTCAATCTTGATAAATATTGACAGAGTCTTTAAATTACTACTAGTGCGACAATTACTAAATATAATTTTATCACTGTCTAATAAGCTGTATATTCTCTACGGTAATTTTAACATAGATCTACTGTTACAAGTGAAAAAAAAAACTTTGTTTATATCTTATGGCACTAGAATATCACGAAATATAAAATCGATAACAATAGTCGATGCTAATATTGTGATCACACAGCACAATTGATACACGTGCACTTAGATAATAAACAGAACTAATCAAAAACTTTTGTCCACACTTTCACTGAATCAAATATATCTAACTTTTTAGATGATATAGAATCAGACAGCTTTAATTAAAGCGTCAGATAACTAACCCAAATCGTACTGGAATATTATCAAGGAGGTAGTATGCAAGGATTCCAAAATATGTAACAAACTTTGTTAAGAACGGGTCGATGGCCGCAGTGGTTAGGCGGCTGACTATTGTTGTGAGAGGACGATAGGCGCCGTGGTTCAATTCTCTGGAGGGACGATGACATTTTTTCAGAGAGTTTAATCCCGGATCGACTTGCCATTCGCTGTTGAGAGCAAAGTGATTAAAAGCGTGGCATCATAAAAAGCGATATGATGCTGTCACAGAGCCAATTGAACACAACATACACACACAAAAACCACACCGCGAGAGTTGCAGTGATAGCCAGACAAGCGATACAGTTTACTGAGTCACTGCAACTAAGCACCCACCACATAAAAAAAGACAAATTTTTACCAACATGCTAATAATTTTAATACGACTACATATCGCAGCTACACCTCTAACTAAGGTCAATATTTTTGTGAAGGTCATTTGTATAGAGATAAAACAATTGCAGTGACAATTGAAGTGTTATAGGATATCATAAACAGCTTATAAAATAAAACTACATCAGATTATGGTAAAACGTATCAGCAACAAAAAAAGTGTGCAGACATTCTGATTGAATTACTATGCAACATTGTCAACGTATCTTTTCTTGAAAATATTTTTTTCTAAGGAGCTAAAATGTGCAATTGTAACTTCAATTTTCAAAAAAACGACGATAACCTAATTGAAAATCATAAATCAATTAGCCCTGCTTAATACTTTTCTTCAAAAATAATTGAAATAGCAATTTACAATTTTACCCCATTATAACGCAATCAAAAACCGGGAGCACTTATAACAGACACACAAGTCGTGGAAGCCTTCGATATCGTTTATATTGAATATACATAGTGAATAAAAAGAACGGAATAAGGGTTCTGCTTTGATGAACTAGAGAGTAATCTAATGCACTTCACAGCACCAACTTTATGTATGAAATACACATTTGCCGCTGAAAAATTTGGATTTAATTTCAAAAAGTTGGTAGCGTGTGAGCCATCTAATCCTCATGGAATTTGAATCAGGTATAAAAATCACAAATGAATATTTTTTGCAAAAATATTGTTTTATTAGAAAGATTGAACCTTTACATTTAAGAATGAAACACAACAATTGACATCGGAATTATGGCTGACTATTCGATTTTCGAAAACGGTACCCAAAAGTTCGATTGTTACGTTGCGTCGTCCATGTCATTCTCTTCAATTTGTGGAAACAAAAATTCGTTGAACATGACACGGTAACGGTCGCCGTTGATCTTAACGGCGGTTCCTTGCTTATTTTCAAAGAAAAATGGCCCAATGATGCCACCGTGCCAAAATTCGCACCAAACAGTCACTCATTTTGGGTGCATAGGCTTCTAAATAAACAATGGGCGGACCAGAAACCCATCGGATGCTCATGAGGTTTCAGTTCTTGGACTAATAGAACTTCATAAGCCTTCTTACGGAAGTGTAAAAAAAATGGTAATGTTGGTGGATTTTCAGGTACGCTCTGGACAACAGTATCAGTGTTTTTTGACTGAGCCCGCTGGACGAAAATTTGAAGGGGTTGCTTTGTCTAATAACGATCCAGTTTCACATCCTCGCTTCACGAATTGATCCACACGCTGAGTTGAAGACCTATCATTTATTCCAAAATTTCTACGTAAATTATTTGAAATTCAGTTTGAATTGGAAGTTTTTAATATTTTCCATTTTTGTTTAAGCGTAAATTGTCCCATTTTGTAAATGTCAAACATAAAACTAATTTTCTGTCGATTCGTAAATGTCATTCTATCTGTCAAAATCAAAATAACCCGTAGTTCAAATTCCAAACGTTAGATGGCCCACCTTGTACTTATAAATCTCTATTGGAAATAATAACAATTATTGTTATTGTTGCAGGCTTGGTGGTCACAGTGGCAGAGCAGCCGTTTTCTGTCAGTGACGGACCAGAGTTGCGGAGATCGAATTAAGAGAAGATTAAGAAAACCTAGAAAACAGTATTAGACACACAAAACTACAAACACAGCGAAGGACCCAGTAATAGTCGAATAAGGAATACAGTTTGGAACTCAGTCCGGCTACATCCACAACAGATAAAAAATTATGATCGCAAAATATCTAAGATAAAAGAGACGCAAGTGACCAAACATTGAAGTTACATAATTTAATACGTGATCAATATAACAAAATTTAAATTGAATATTGAAGGGATATATGTATGGGAAATTCAATATACAAAAAAAAATGATATGTAATGTATAATATCAAAATTTAAGAATACAGTGTGTAACGTACATTTACTAGAATTACGTCTACAAAATACTAACAGCTGGTGGCATGTTTTATCTCCTTATCGAAAGGTTATATAATTCAACTCTTAAGAAGCACATAAACATCGGTATGTAAATACGCAGAGCGTAGTGTTATACAACTGATAAAATTCTTGGGCTAGTATACTCACGCTTTAGATAATGTAAGATTTATCATATGGTGATCTGAGATTAGTCTGCCATCCATGTTCTGCTTCAGATACCACTTCGTATTGTCCCTTGTAATACGTAGTCCCTTAAAAAATAATTACTTCTTGTAGCAGATCTATTATCCACTAGTGGCATTTTTTTAAATTATGAATGTATCTTCCTGACCAATTCTGCAAATCTTGCGGTATTTATCATACAAGTCGAAAGACATTGATTTTTAGCAATTACTCTCTCTCTCTGACGGTGTTCAAATTCAATTAAATTTACGATTCTTCATTGTTAGTTGTCATCTTCATAAAAGACTGTAAATTTCTGTTATTAATCCCACCGCTGTAGGAGCGAACCTATACATCTTCCGTGAAACAGGAAGAGTTAGGAGCGTAATTTAAATACATCACCAGCTCTCTCGTCATGCTTACACAGGCTGCGTGTTATCGTAGCGTTCGGGCTTTGTCTTCTTCCTTATTCGCATATATTATAACCGTATAATATGCATCTATTTATGGCATTAAACCTTCGTCGAGCGGCAATGTTTCCTAATTGCCGGTTTGTTCTGCTAATTATCGCTTCTGTTTCCCAGGAAAATTAAGCTCACCATGGAAACGCGATGCTACACGATTATAATGACGATTTTTCTCGTGCTTTTTTCGATCATTATCGTTCTCGCACCATTACAGTACGGCGAAAGTTATTCACGAGGAACAGTTAATCGTGAGTAGCAGGTCTCTGAAGAAAATTGTTCGGAATAAGTTTTGCAAATTAGCGTCAGCAGCGACGACACGCTTGAAGCGGAAAATGGAACTGATTGTATTGCAGAGAAGACAAAGGAGGGAAGTTGTGCGAATAAATTGACGAAGATTTCGAAATCGTTCGATCGAGGAAATGGCGAAATTAGTTTCAGTTAAGCAGTTACCTTTAATATAATTTCGTATGTGGGTTGTACAGCACCAGATATTAATTTAAATTTAATTAGTAATAAACAGTGTTGTTACAGTTTCCGTGAAACTACTATAATGACAAGTATCTTATCTTAAAGTGTCTGTCTATTCCCTAAATATCGGATAGACTACTTTTTGTTACTGATATTAAGCTTGTCGAATGACTTCGAGCAAATTTTTAATATACAGTCCTAGTGACAGTGGAATGAGTAAAGAGATGGTGAAAGTCCAGATATTTATGCTTAAGTTAAATAGCAAGACAGAGGAACTAAAACAACTGGTCAAGGAAAGTACGAAAACAAAAACTGAAATAAAAGCTGCCACACGTGAGCTGGTAAATAGGAAGATGGATATCCTCAAAGTGCATCATGCAGCACTAATGGATAAAGCGAGCCACGCTGATTTAACAATTAAATACATAGAATCTGAGAAGCAGTCGATCCTGGCTGGTGTGCAGAAGGAGAAAGAATACTGCAGCGCCTGCCACCCAAGTGTCGGAATCCCGACTACCACCGCAGGTACCTAGACTAACTGGTATGACATAGAACTGGAGAAAGCAAAAAGAGACACAGAACTACGCAAGAATATTTTGGATATACTGTCAAACGATCGAGGTTTCCAAAATATATCGAACGCATTAGACATAGACTGGCCGAGCGACATCTTCAGCCGCACTCAGATGCGGAACATGAATCCAGCTGTGCTCAATTCTGATGGCAATTGCGCCATACTTGTGGATCCCCGTGACGCGGAAACGAATAAAATGGTAGATAATATCACAATGAGGTATCCGACGGCCTAGCAAAAAGAAACGACGGACATATCGATTTTTTAACCAACACCACGGCAACGCAGATCAGAAACAAAGAAGCTGAAGAGAAGACAACGTCGGTATATATGTACTACCTCTGCATATAAATAAGGAGGGCATCAATGACATCGAGGAGACCTATAACATATTAAAAGAATTTAAAAGCATCTATCAGAACCACCCATCAGGCAAATTGAATATCCTGGTATCGGATGAGCTAAACCCGCAGTACACGAGGAAAATATGCGAAGGCTGGACGAGGTGGACATCTCGGCGATCTCTACACAGAGAAAGCAAGCCTTCAAGGAAATAGTAACACGTAGACCTGTTATCGAAAAAGTCGTAGTGAAAAGCGGAAATACTACGCAGACTTACTAAAGTCAGTCAAAAATAGTGTGAACCTTGAAAGGGTGGGCGCCCAGGTAAAAACCATCAGAAAAACGAAAGACGGCGACCTCTTGTTGGAATTTAGAGACGACAGACAAAAAGCTGGTGTCCTAAAAGATGCAATTAGCAAAAAATGGATAATAAAGTGAGTCTTATTACTACTCAGACGACAATACACGTCTTAGATATAGATGCGGCTCTAACAATATACCACTGGATGTTTTTAAAACATTCATAGACGTTTTGGCAAATGACATCAGAGCGACAGGTCTCGACGCTGTTGTTGCTGGCGATTTCAACTCCAAATCTTCAATGTAGGGGTCCCCTATTACAGATGTCAGAGGAGAACTTCTTGTGGAATGGGCAGCGGAAGTAGGTTTAAATGCATTAAACCTAGGCGATGAGACGACATTCGAAAGAGGCAACAGCAAATCACACATGGATATCACTTGGGCTAATGAAGCAATGACAAGACACATTCACGAGTGAAAGGTGGAGCAGTCTTCACCTACCATAATTACATATACTTTGAAGCGCAGCAGGGTAACGATCCCCGAGAAAAGAGCCAACGTATTTTTAGGTTTCTCGACAAAGATCTTTTTGCAACCAAAGTGAAGCAGCATTTCCCGTACAGTCGTGTACATACGTCTCCAGTTGAATTCGTGAAGATAATAAATAAATTAAATCGAGAGTGTACCATCTCAGCGGCCGAGGAATACAGAAACATCCCATACTAGTGGAATGGAGAATTAGAAAATAAGAGAAAGGAATGCAATAGGCTGGGCCGTATTCTTACCAGAGCGAATGGAAAGCATGGTATAGCGTCTAAAGAGCTGGGATTAAAAGTTGCATACGAGCACGCCAGACTAGAACTTAAACCTACGATCCAAAATGAAAATGATATATGGGGAAACGGGTATAAAATAATCATGCGCCGTCTAGGGAGACTATCCCCTCCGTTCCGCCCCACCACGAGTCAACAGCTGAGAATTTTAAAGGAGCTTTTCCCGACAGAAACGCAAGACTTACTGGACTCTAACCAGACAGCGGAGCAGGTTCCTGTTTTTCTGAAAGAAGAAATGACCAGCGCTGCTGCAAGAATGAAGTCTGGCAAAGCACCAGGACATTAGTCCGTACAATCCCTGATGTCCTGTTAGATGTCTTGAACCAGCTATTAAAAAACCAGGAGTTCTCGAGAACTTGGAAGGAAGCAAAAGTCATCTTATTGTGGAAGGAAAAGTCAATGCACTCGGCAGCGTCCGCGCGCTTGGTAAACTATACGAGCGTATGATCAAGGATAGACTAGAAACAGAGCTTGAGATATATGGTGGCCTGTCTACGAGACAATTTGGCTTTGCTAAAGGTCGATCTACAACTCACGCAATAAGAGCGGTCGTAGACAGAGTTAGGAAGTCCAAGGAGAGATGGGTGGCTGTAGTTACTCTCGACATTAGAATTCAATTCGGCCTCTTGGAACCGGATTATAGGAGCTATGATAAACAAGAAGATACCGATATACCTGGTGAATACCATCGTGGACTACTTTAAGGATCGGAAGGTCATTCTGGGCAAATACAAGCTGGATGTGAGTGCAGGTGTTCCACAGGGTTCTGTGTTGGGGCCTACACTGTGGAACATATTATATGACGGTGTTCTTGAACTACAACTTGCGGAAGGGGTAACTTCATTGGCATACGCCCATGATCTCGCCATAATAGTAGAGGGCGAGGACCAGAGAGATCTTATGTTTGAAAGCAATGAGTCACTCAAAGTCCTAGCTGTCTGGACGGAAGACCCCGAACTAGAAATAGCTCCCCATAAGACCGAAGCTGCAATACTCAAGCGCCAAGAAAACGCGACAACATCTGCTTTAATATACTGAGCAACAAGATCCTCCCCAAGAAGGAACTGAAATATCTAGGCGTCATTTTGAACGATGGATTAAGTCTCAAGGACTCAAGGACGATTTGATACGGTGAGTGGAGTGTAGACACCGTACAACAGATTACCAGCTAAACCAGTTTCTTTTGGGCCACGGGCACTTCCGCACATATACAAAAGATTTAAAATAACACCCAAGGATCTTTACAACTGACACGCCAGAACACGGGCTGTTAAGCTGCAGAAGATGGGAAGACGACAGAATTAAGTTGATGTCCGATGTAGGACAGGTAGTGGACCAGTGCCAACATAACCAGTATTATGACAAGATCCGAGGCACTCTGGAACATGGTGGTTGGCTACATTAAGAAAGTTCTGTCAGAGAAAGAAATGATTGAAAGGGAGTTACAGAACAATAGCAATGAAACAAACAGTACCACGTAGGGAATAATGGAGGGCAGATAGCAGACATAGGAAGGAAAAGGCGATCGGAGGCTGGTCGTGCTATCCGAAGTAATGCCAAAAGGCGGTTTCCGGACGCACGAATGTGAAGAGAGGTGTTTTGGTGGGTAAACCGTGTATTGCACAACACGCACGGGAGTCCCATACTGCTGTTATGTGATAGAACCAAGCATACAGCGTCCATAAAGGATTTCACCTCACCAAAGAAAATATATACAGTCCTAGTGCTTCCCAAATATGCTTTCAAAATTATGCTTAAGATTTATTGAATATTTCGTTATCGTATCAATTTGTGAAAGCAAATCATACAATACATTTATGTATTAACAGAGATTAATAATGTTTGGGTAGTTCCTAAAAGCAATACATTATGTCTTAACTAATATTTAATGAGTATTACGCGTCTCTACATATTGCTTTCCCCGCGCCATAAAATCGAAACTTCATTAAACGTACTGCACATGGTAGTTACCTACAGCCTACAGGGAGATGGTAAATCTTGTAGAGCGAGGCTCTGGGCAGAGACCGATAGATAATCTCGAGGGAAACCGGAGAAAATCAAAGGTAGGTACGGTGGATGCTGCCATATATTAGATCTGACGCATGCGATATTGTTTGAATAGGTCGATGTATGGATGTATCAGGTCGGTTCGTCTTTATTCCCTAGCTAGTTAATTAAGAGGCGGACTAGGAAGTTATAAATTTTTCCGCGATCGCAGACAAGTTTTCCCACATCGATTTATGGAGTTAATTATGCTGCGTGATAAAAGTCTGCCGTTTATTCAGAAAATTCCAACAATATCAAGTAGTCACGTAATCAATCTGTAATATTATTTCAAAGCTTTTCTGGTAGTAAAATCTGCTTATAATAGTATGCACTAGACTTTCTGTCATCTGTAACGCAAATGTATGTATGTATGTATTATATACCGCCAATAAAGTAGACCCTCCACGTAGTTTAGAAAGAATTCTTACAGCAACCCAAACGCAACTCTCCATTAGCACGTTAATTAATATTTTGTTAACGAAAGAGCGACTCGATGTAGAGGCGTACTTATGTGCAGGACGATCCGTGGTGACGCTATTGTCTCAACTCCGTAAGGCATTGTCTAATTTGAACGTTCAATTAAGTCCCACGGGACGGCTAAAACGTTCCAGATCCAACTCTCGCGAGCACAGTGAGTAATTAAACCCGCATTTCAGAAATATGGCCGCCTAGAGTAAATGTAATGGTAACATGTGCGCATGGAATACGCAAACATGTATACGGTGATGCAAAAACTGCCTGCGGAATCATCTCAAGAATAGTGTTTAGTCATTATTACTAAAATTGTATCTTACCATTATATAAATCCAAAATGCAAAAAAGAGTATTAGATCATTCGGTTAAATCGAACACGTTTACGTTACACGAAGATGCTATATAGACGAAATGAGTGTATCACGGTTTTTGATAGATCGCCGCTATGTTAAAAAAAATCACCTAGTTAATAGTTGTGAAATTTAATTACGAAAATAATCATTTTTCGTAATGAGACAATCTGGCAAGAACTAGTTTGACGGAATAGGACCAAGGTACGGCTTAATCCTAGCCGATGTGGTAGCTCTAAGAGGGCAAGAACTGTGTCAAGATTGAAACGTCGGTATTGCAGGATTAATTGACAAGAAATAAACCGGGTTTTCCAGTTAGACATTAGTCGAGTACCAATTTATTTGTAAGCACTTGAGCGATTACTTTTATTAAACAAACTGTCATCAATTCGTAGTACCTTGAGGTTTTTTACGAGAAACATACGCATTACCACTTGATATTAGCAATTTATTCGTCGATGTATTTTTGGCTACTTGGCTATTTTTTGCAGTTGTAGCTTCTATGAGAAAATGACTATCAATCAGTGTTTATGATAAACAGGATCAGACTGTCTCGTATAAGTGCTTTTATATAAAAATTAATCTTAATCAAAAATTTATGTATAAAATGTACCTCTTCAATTGTCAAATTTACCATTTTGGAGTAATTCAAATCTTTATGTAATACATTGGGATCGCAAACAATGGCCTCAACAAAATGGGAATTCTGGTGGACGGTCTATTCTTTATGGAAGAAAATTTAATTTGTAAAATAATCTTTACATTTAACCCCTTTAATTTTTTGTGTGTCTATAGCATACAATACAGGTACCTAGATTAACACATTTACAAACCAAAATCGTTCTTAGATAACTCCCATAAATACCGCCAAGTGGCCAGTCTCAATTGTCAGCAAATAATTAATATAATAGAGATAAATATATTACGTCATTAAAACGATATATATAGATAGAACCCTCTGAATGATGTAATATTTTAATTTTGTGCGTATATTTTAATATTACTCAAGAACTTATAAAGCCACCTGGTACCTTGCTACGATGGCTGTACGTCAGTATAGTAAGACCTATGGTAACGTACGAGGCAATAACCTGGTTCCAGAAGGTTACTAAAGTTACAATCAGGAATACCCTTGACAAGTTGCAACGGCTGGCATGTGTATGCATCACCGGAGCTATGAGAACATGCCCAACAGCGGCCCTAGAGGTAATTTTGGACCTCTCCCCCTTACACATAGTGGTGGAGGGAGCGGCCCTTGCGGCTATGCACAGACTGACCAGGACGGGGGCTGAAAGGGGCGAGACTGCGCACCAGAGAGCATGGACATCTCAAGCCGGGCTCTCTCCACTTCTAAGCCTACCGAATGATGAAATGGTCAAGGAATATAGCTTTGAAAGGAATTTCCTCACCAAGCTAAGCAATAAAAGAGAGTGGATAGTAGAACACTCCACGTACTCCCTAAAAGAAAACACTATCAAGTGGTATGTGGACGGTTCTAAAACCGATAGAGGAACAGGTGCAGGCATAGGCATAGGCCAGGAACCAAATATTCCGAGCCAATGGGGACATACCCCAGCGTCTTCCAAGCGGAGATCAATGCCATTGGAAGATGTGCTCAACTGAACCTTGATAGGAACTATCGGAAGCAGAGCATTGCAATTTTCTCCGACAGTCAAGCAGCCCTAATGGTTCTGAGCTCTAACATGATCAGCTCGAAATTAGTCTGGGAATGTCACGATAGATTAAACAACCTGGGCAAGAAAAATAGAGTTGCATTATACTGGGTACCAGGACACACTGCAATCAGAGGCAAGGAAGAAGCTAATTCACTAGCAAGAAAGGCCTCTACAACTCCGTTTGTGGGACCTGAACCGTTCTGTGGTATAGGGACGAGCACCTACAAAAAAGAACTTGAAGATCGGGAAGAGAGGCTCAGAGCATCCCTCTGGGAGAATCTTCCTGGTCTGAGACAATCCAAGATCTTCCTTGGAAGCTACAATAAGCATAGAGCAAAAACTTTGCTGGAACTTAGCAGGAATAGATTGCGCATCCTCACAGGGTTCCTTACAGGGCACTGTCACCTTGGTGAACACATGGCAAGGATAGGTCTAAAACAGAATAGCGACTGCAGGTTCTGCGGGGCTGAGGATGAAAATCCGGAACACCTGACATCTTACTGCACCGCCATCACAGAAACCCGAGCCAACCATCTCGGCAAAGACGTTATAGACGAAGAAGATATACCTTCTCTGAAACCATCACGGCTAATGCAGTTTATCAAAGCTCTTAGACTGGATGGGGAGCTTTAATAGCAGGCATACCCTAACAGCTTACAGCTCACGCAAGGGGGCACAATAGGTCGCAGCGCAATATCACCCTTATTTCAAATCTACAAATCTACAATCTACCTTGCTACTTGCCAACAAGTGCATCTGGCCGCTCCGCCAGGAATCTGACATTTAACATTATTGGTCAGTGCTGTTGATGATGTCGCACTAATCGATTCAGACTCTATTTGAAATTAATAAATGAATGACAAAAAAACTTCGCGCTCCCAAGATGCCTCGATCGACCACAGACAGAAAATGAGAGAAAAATTATAAAGTTATGAAAGAATTATGAGACTAAAACTATGTAGTAATCTGCGTGAGTGTCTTCACGAGTCTGTCATTAAAGTTAGTATTTTTGGAAAGTTCTCTCGTACCTTAATTAGTGTAATTTGCTCAAATATAGTGTTATTTTCATGACTTGTCTTGTCTCCTGTCACTCACTTTATGGGTTATTTATTGGTTTGATTTCACTTGCCAGAGAGTTGTTTTCTCTTGTTGGAATTTTGCAGGGTGATTCAGGAGGATATGCCAATATTTCAGGTGCGTATTTAGTGTCTCAAAACAAACATAAAAGTTTCCATAAACATAGGTCCTATTCTCAACCGTTATAGAAATACAAAGGTAAATATTTTATGAGCTGTAAATGTAATAAGGATGGAGAATAGATTGTAGATCATGTTTGTATGTATCTCTGATGTTGTCGGCACTTTCACTGACTAGGACTGTCAAAGCTGTCAGGTAAAGTATTACTCAACATGCAAATATCAACGTTCTGTCCTGTTAGATGTCTTGAACCAGCTATTAAAAAACCAGGAGTTCTCGAGAACTTGGAAGGAAGCAAAAGTCATCTTATTGTGGAAGGAAAAGTCAATGCACTCGGCAGCGTCCGCGCGCTTGGTAAACTATACGAGCGTATGATCAAGGATAGACTAGAAACAGAGCTTGAGATATATGGTGGCCTGTCTACGAGACAATTTGGCTTTGCTAAAGGTCGATCTACAACTCACGCAATAAGAGCGGTCGTAGACAGAGTTAGGAAGTCTAAGGAGAGATGGGTGGCTGTAGTTACTCTCGACATTAGAATTCAATTCGGCCTCTTGGAACCGGATTATAGGAGCTATGATAAACAAGAAGATACCGATATACCTGGTGAATACCATCGTGGACTACTTTAAGGATCGGAAGGTCATTCTGGGCAAATACAAGCTGGATGTGAGTGCAGGTGTTCCACAGGGTTCTGTGTTGGGGCCTACACTGTGGAACATATTATATGACGGTGTTCTTGAACTACAACTTGCGGAAGGGGTAACTTCATTGGCATACGCCCATGATCTCGCCATAATAGTAGAGGGCGAGGACCAGAGAGATCTTATGTTTGAAAGCAATGAGTCACTCAAAGTCCTAGCTGTCTGGACGGAAGACCCCGAACTAGAAATAGCTCCCCATAAGACCGAAGCTGCAATACTCAAGCGCCAAGAAAACGCGACAACATCTGCTTTAATATACTGAGCAACAAGATCCTCCCCAAGAAGGAACTGAAATATCTAGGCGTCATTTTGAACGATGGATTAAGTCTCAAGGACTCAAGGACGATTTGATACGGTGAGTGGAGTGTAGACACCGTACAACAGATTACCAGCTAAACCAGTTTCTTTTGGGCCACGGGCGCTTCCGCACATATACAAAAGATTTAAAATAACACCCAAGGATCTTTACAACTGACACGCCAGAACACGGGCTGTTAAGCTGCAGAAGATGGGAAGACGACAGAATTAAGTTGATGTCCGATGTAGGACAGGTAGTGGACCAGTGCCAACATAACCAGTATTATGACAAGATCCGAGGCACTCTGAAACATGGTGGTTGGCCACATTAAGAAAGTTCTGTCAGAGAAAGAAATGATTGAAAGGGAGTTACAGAACAATAGCAATGAAACAAACAGTACCACGTAGGGAATAATGGAGGGCAGATAGCAGACATAGGAAGGAAAAGGCGATCGGAGGCTGGTCGTGCTATCCGAAGTAATGCCAAAAGGCGGTTTCCGGACGCACGAATGTGAAGAGAGGTGTTTTGGTGGGTAAACCGTGTATTGCACAACACGCACGGGAGTCCCATACTGCTGTTATGTGATAGAACCAAGCATACAGCGTCCATAAAGGATTTCACCTCACCAAAGAAAATATATACAGTCCTAGTGCTTCCCAAATATGCTTTCAAAATTATGCTTAAGATTTATTGAATATTTCGTTATCGTATCAATTTGTGAAAGCAAATCATACAATACATTTATGTATTAACAGAGATTAATAATGTTTGGGTAGTTCCTAGAAGCAATACATTATGTCTTAACTAATATTTAATGAGTATTACGCGTCTCTACATATTGCTTTCCCCGCGCCATAAAATCGAAACTTCATTAAACGTACTGCACATGGTAGTTACCTACAGCCTACAGGGAGATGGTAAATCTTGTAGAGCGAGGCTCTGGGCAGAGACCGATAGATAATCTCGAGGGAAGCCGGAGAAAATCAAAGGTAGGTACGGTGGATGCTGCCATATATTAGATCTGACGCATGCGATATTGTTTGAATAGGTCGATGTATGGATGTATCAGGTCGGTTCGTCTTTATTCCCTAGCTAGTTAATTAAGGGGCGGACTAGGAAGTTATAAATTTTTCCGCGATCGCAGACAAGTTTTCCCACATCGATTTATGGAGTTAATTATGCTGCGTGATAAAAGTCTGCCGTTTATTCAGAAAATTCCAACAATATCAAGTAGTCACGTAATCAATCTGTAATATTATTTCAAAGCTTTTCTGGTAGTAAAATCTGCTTATAATAGTATGCACTAGACTTTCTGTCATCTGTAACGCAAATGTATGTATGTATGTATTATATACCGCCAATAAAGTAGACCCTCCACGTAGTTTAGAAAGAATTCTTACAGCAACCCAAACGCAACTCTCCATTAGCACGTTAATTAATATTTTGTTAACGAAAGAGCGACTCGATGTAGAGGCGTACTTATGTGCAGGACGATCCGTGGTGACGCTATTGTCTCAACTCCGTAAGGCATTGTCTAATTTGAACGTTCAATTAAGTCCCACGGGACGGCTAAAACGTTCCAGATCCAACTCTCGCGAGCACAGTGAGTAATTAAACCCGCATTTCAGAAATATGGCCGCCTAGAGTAAATGTAATGGTAACATGTGCGCATGAAATACGCAAACATGTATACGGTGATGCAAAAACTGCCTGCGGAATCATCTCAAGAATAGTGTTTAGTCATTATTACTAAAATTGTATCTTACCATTATATAAATCCAAAATGCAAAAAAGAGTATTAGATCATTCGGTTAAATCGAACACGTTTACGTTACACGAAGATGCTATATAGACGAAATGAGTGTATCACGGTTTTTGATAGATCGCCGCTATGTTAAAAAAATCACCTAGTTAATAGTTGTGAAATTTAATTACGAAAATAATTATTTTTCGTAATGAGACAATCTGGCAAGAACTAGTTTGACGGAATAGGACCAAGGTACGGCTTAATCCTAGCCGATGTGGTAGCTCTAAGAGGGCAAGAACTGTGTCAAGATTGAAACGTCGGTATTGCAGGATTAATTGACAAGAAATAAACCGGGTTTTCCAGTTAGACATTAGTCGAGTACCAATTTATTTGTAAGCACTTGAGCGATTACTTTTATTAAACAAACTGTCATCAATTCGTAGTACCTTGAGGTTTTTTACGAGAAACATACGCATTACCACTTGATATTAGCAATTTATTCGTCGATGTATTTTTGGCTACTTGGCTATTTTTTGCAGTTGTAGCTTCTATGAGAAAATGACTATCAATCAGTGTTTATGATAAACAGGATCAGCCTGTCTCGTATAAGTGCTTTTATATAAAAATTAATCTTAATCAAAAATTTATGTATAAAATGTACCTCTTCAATTGTCAAATTTACCATTTTGGAGTAATTCAAATCTTTATGTAATACATTGGGATCGCAAACAATGGCCTCAACAAAATGGGAATTCTGGTGGACGGTCTATTCTTTATGGAAGAAAATTTAATTTGTAAAATAATCTTTACATTTAACCCCTTTAATTTTTTGTGTGTCTATAGCATACAATACAGGTACCTAGATTAACACATTTACAAACCAAAATCGTTCTTAGATAACTCCCATAAATACCGCCAAGTGGCCAGTCTCAATTGTCAGCAAATAATTAATATAATAGAGATAAATATGTATATTACGTCATTAAAACGATATATATAGATAGAACCCTCTGAATGATGTAATATTTTAATTTTGTGCGTATATTTTAATATTACTCAAGAACTTATAAAGCCACCTGGTACCTTGCTACGATGGCTGTACGTCAGTATAGTAAGACCTATGGTAACGTACGAGGCAATAACCTGGTTCCAGAAGGTTACTAAAGTTACAATCAGGAATACCCTTGACAAGTTGCAACGGCTGGCATGTGTATGCATCACCGGAGCTATGAGAACATGCCCAACAGCGGCCCTAGAGGTAATTTTAGACCTCTCCCCCTTACACATAGTGGTGGAGGGAGCGGCCCTTGCGGCTATGCACAGACTGACCAGGACGGGGGCTGAAAGGGGCGAGACTGCGCACCAGAGAGCATGGACATCTCAAGCCGGGCTCTCTCCACTTCTAAGCCTACCGAATGATGAAATGGTCAAGGAATATAGCTTTGAAAGGAATTTCCTCACCAAGCTAAGCAATAAAGAGAGTGGATAGTAGAACACTCCACGTACTCCCTAAAAGAAAACACTATCAAGTGGTATGTGGACGGTTCTAAAACCGATAGAGGAACAGGTGCAGGCATAGGCATAGGCCAGGAACCAAATATTCCGAGCCAATGGGGACATACCCCAGCGTCTTCCAAGCGGAGATCAATGCCATTGGAAGATGTGCTCAACTGAACCTTGATAGGAACTATCGGAAGCAGAGCATTGCAATTTTCTCCGACAGTCAAGCAGCCCTAATGGTTCTGAGCTCTAACATGATCAGCTCGAAATTAGTCTGGGAATGTCACGATAGATTAAACAACCTGGGCAAGAAAAATAGAGTTGTATTATACTGGGTACCAGGACACACTGCAATCAGAGGCAAGGAAGAAGCTAATTCACTAGCAAGGAAGAAGCTAATTCACTAGCAAGAAAGGCCTCTACAACTCCGTTTGTGGGACCTGAACCGTTCTGTGGTATAGCGACGAGCACCTACAAAAAAGAACTTGAAGATCGGGAAGAGAGGCTCAGAGCATCCCTCTGGGAGAATCTTCCTGGTCTGAGACAATCCAAGATCTTCCTTGGAAGCTACAATAAGCATAGAGCAAAAACTTTGCTGGAACTTAGCAGGAATAGATTGCGCATCCTCACAGGGTTCCTTACAGGGCACTGTCACCTTGGTGAACACATGGCAAGGATAGGTCTAAAACAGAATAGCGACTGCAGGTTCTGCGGGGCTGAGGATGAAAATCCGGAACACCTGACATTTTACTGCACCGCCATCACAGAAACCCGAGCCAACCATCTCGGTAAAGACGTTATAGACGAAGAAGATATACCTTCTCTGAAACCATCACGGCTAATGCAGTTTATCAAAGCTCTTAGACTGGATGGGGAGCTTTAATAGCAGGCATACCCTAACAGCTTACAGCTCACGCAAGGGGGCACAATAGGTCGCAGCGCAATATTACCCTTATTTCAAATCTACAAATCTACAATCTACCTTGCTACTTGCCAACAAGTGCATCTGGCCGCTCCGCCAGGAATCTGACATTTAACATTATTGGTCAGTGCTGTTGATGATGTCGCACTAATCGATTCAGACTCTATTTGAAATTAATAAATGAATGACAAAAAAACTTCGCGCTCCCAAGATGCCTCGATCGACCACAGACAGAAAATGAGAGAAAAATTATAAAGTTATGAAAGAATTATGAGACTAAAACTATGTAGTAATCTGCGTGAGTGTCTTCACGAGTCTGTCATTAAAGTTAGTATTTTTGGAAAGTTCTCTCGTACCTTAATTAGTGTAATTTGCTCAAATATAGTGTTATTTTCATGACTTGTCTTGTCTCCTGTCACTCACTTTATGGGTTATTTATTGATTTGATTTCACTTGCCAGAGAGTTGTTTTCTCTTGTTGGAATTTTGCAGGGTGATTCAGGAGGATATGCCAATATTTCAGGTGCGTATTTAGTGTCTCAAAACAAACATAAAAGTTTCCATAAACATAGGTCCTATTCTCAACCGTTATAGAAATACAAAGGTAAATATTTTATGAGCTGTAAATGTAATAAGGATTGAGAATAGATTGTAGATCATGTTTGTATGTATCTCTGATGTCGTCGGCACTTTCACTGACTAGGACTGTCATAGCTGTCAGGTAAAGTATTACTCAACATGCAAATATCAACGTTCTTGATTCAAAATAGCCTGAAAAAGCTCGCTTATTGTGTTTGTCGAGAATTTTTCATCAATTATCATCTGAGCTTACGTACTAGGTAGGGTGTTATTCGCTCATAATCTATCGAACTCAAATCGCCGTAGTCAAAATTTAGTAACCTCCGAGAAAAATAGTAGTAAAAGGTTAACACATTTGTAGATTTTTTGAAGATTTTTCATGTATTTGGCATATTTAGTTTGCCTAATTTCACAGCATTTAATTTGTACTGGAAGCATGTTTCTTTATGTCATTGGTATGGTTGGAAATTAATTCGTTGACACGCAAATGTTGTCAGGCAGTGTTGTATATTATTTATCTACTACCGACTCTTGAATCCCAAACAGAATCGAAAAACATATGCAGCAACATCTCCACTATGCTAAAACCATGCGAGTAAAAGAGTCATCTAATTTTGACATTTCTATATATAACTAACATGCAACCACGGTTTACTTTACTCACACTATAAGAGCGGAAATGAGCCATGAACAGATATATCAGCCAGTACCATACCAACTTGTGATCGATACTCTAAGTGAGTCTTTGAATAATTAAAAAACCTTTAGAAATTAAATCAAATCACTTGAAGGCAATAGCAGAAATATATATATTTCGTTAGTGTTTTATTTTGGGCGAAAAGAAATTGGAGCGTATATTACTAGAATTAGTATTATTCACCATAATTTACAAGATACATAGAAAAATATTTTGCTTAAACAAGCACTTTCTTCATTTTTACTAAAATAAAAAGTAATATTTTATAATGAAGAAATTTATTGAAACCAAAATATGATTCCGGTAGACCGACATGTTAAATCTAGACCATACAAATAACAAAAAATCATTTAAATTAATACAATTCCTTATATGGTAAAGCAACAATATATTATTCTTCGTGTGCGAAATCCTTCGATTTAGTTAGAACTTTTTTGGAAGAGAAAGTTTGTCATAACTCTTAAAGAGGTCAAGAAAAAAAATTAGAGGTTTGAGATGGGAGAAGTAACTAAGGAAATGGACGAATGGATAGAAAGTGCAGATAAAATAATTAATTTATCAACAGAGTGATGTAACCTGTTCCCACTCCGAGTTAGAAATTTGATGCAAAAAAAGAGTAAATATATCAGTAAGCAATTTTAACATAGTGTTATTGCCGTAATCTACATGGCGGAATAAATTCCATTCAACATACATGTCTTTCTTGGATGAGATCTCCACGTTTAAGACAAAATCGGCAGGAAAGAAATAGTCATCAATTTCGTAAGGTGCCACACCCACACCCTGAACGAACCGATCTTTAGCACAGGTAAATTTAAACACGTGACACGTTTCCTTGCGAAAAAAATAATGCTTGGAATCTCGAGAACGACTCTACGGCGTTATGCTAATGCCTGCGAGTTATAAAAGGAGGCTATCGTTTCCGTCTCGAGAAACAGGAAATTGTTTCGCACCTCGGATCGAACAAAGATAGAGATAATGGTCTATTGCTAAGTGGAATTAATAGCTGATACGAAATGTTTGTTCAATGGGATACGTGATTTTTACCGAAAAAAAATCTATTCACATTCCATAAGCGGCTAGAGCAAGGTGTAGCTTAAGAAGGTGTAAATTGACTTGGGCGTGCATGCTAGGAGTCCAGGTGTTTGTTTATATTGTAGTATTATTAGGTAAATTGCGGTATCGCTACGTTGTAGTTCATTCGCGGATGTGGCAGTAAGTCAACGCGATAGCAATCAACATGTAAGAGTATAGACTACAGTACTATTTAGAATTATTCTTATATAAACATACCTACTATCCGTTTCGACACATTTTAATTTAATTTAATAGTGAATTCGATACAATTACTTTAAATGATTTATCTAATTTATACTTATTTTAAATGTCTACAAATTGATAAAGGTTCCAATACAAAACTATCTCATCAATAGTAAAAAAGTTTATAGAAGAGGAACACATCATCCGACAAAACACCAAAAAACTTTTTACTAAAACACTGACTGGTGACAATAAAACCCTAAAAAAGCTAAAGTTTTATTTTGGCCTTGATAATGGCAGCTTAGCTGTCGAAACGCGTCGGTGTTTTAGTAAAAAGATTTTTGGTGTTTTGTATAGGTTGAAGTGTTTAGTGTTCTACTTCTGCACCAAGAGATCCAGTGAAGAACTTTATAGAAGGGGATACTCAACTATACCGGAACACTTAAATATTTTTGAAATCGTATAAATTTTCAAAAAACAAAAAATCAAAAGTTTGTTGGCTTTAGCAAGCTATCATTAAAATATATTTCTAATCTAGATGTCGCTCCTGTTATTACGAAGCTTGCATTCAACTAGCTTTTTTGAAATGAGACACAGTATATTTTTATATTTTTGAAATCCTCATGATTTTGAAGTACTCCTGTGTATGGAATTAGATGTTAATCTTGCACAATTCTTAAGATATTTACTCTTCTTTGTAATTTTGACCAAAACGTGTGCCCGGAAAACATTTTTCTTTGGACTGATATTCAAGTAGAAACTTGATTTTTTGCATGGTTATTAATAAAATATAGGCAAAATGAAGTTATGAAGACTTTCTCAGCTAGAATTTTTTGTGATTTCTACCAAAAAGCTATTTCACCTTAAATTAGACCAATACGAAGACAATACCTACATTGATGAAATTAAACTACCTTTTAGCCAAATAAATCAACTGATAAAATACAATCACTTCACTTTGTTAATCATTATTATTGGAAAAGGTAATAAAACGAGATCGTTTATAGATGTAAGCAAGTTGTTCATTTTTGCATTATATTATTTTAGGTTTATTTCTCAAATTGTCAATAATGCTCTACATGCTGGTGGCAGCGCGATTACTGAGATGATTGTTTGCAAATAATACAAACTCTCAGTTTTTATAAAAGACATGATAACATTTTTTTTCGACATTGAGATTTATTTCAATAAATAAAACGTTACCATTAAAAAACTATTCTTTTCTGTTTCATTTGTCAAACTTTAAATCGCCTGTTTGAACATCTTACATTTCGAAAACTTCATTTTGCTTAAATTTGGCCCACATTTTGCACAATTTGCAGAAAAATTAAGCTACTTCTACGGACACATCCAGCTGGTAGAAATTATAATTGCCCACACAAAGGTACTTTACGAGGATTTCAAAGAACTAGAAATATGTAAGGTATCTCATTTCAGAAAAGTAACATTTCTTTGAAATATTTTTTGAAACTTTCGGTGGGTTTCGAAAATTTCCAGAATTTGACGGATATGTGAGTCACACACAGTCCCTTTCACGACCAGGCACTAGAAAATAGAGTTGGGTAATTATTCAACTCACTGAGCAATACATTCTGCACGCGTTATTAAAATTCTCACTCTTCAACTCGTCCCACAGCAAATCTATTGGTTTGCGGTTGTGGTGTCCAAATCATAATTTAGTTTGTCCTTGTTCGATAAGATGATTTTTGCATATCTGGTCGTATGCTTTGGAGCATTATCTTCGATAAACACATTTCGACCAATTAATTGTAAATCAGAGGCAATAGTATGATATTGTTTCTTCATTCTACCCGAATTTCATGCATGTTTCTAAATAGCAAAAGCTCAAAACTAGAACTTCTACAAAGATTTTTCTTCATTAACCGAACAGCTAGAACGTCGACTAGTCAGTCTACAGAACATTATCTTATTATTCTAATGTGGTTATATTTACTGTAGTCTATTTAATTGATTACATGATTTTAGGTTGTATTATTGAGTCGTATTTTTTGACGGTCTAATAACAGATAAACATTTATTTGTTTTCTTATAGAATGAATTATTTCTATATCTTAATCACAGTCACAATGTTCCCGACACAATGGATAGGATATAAATTGTTAAAAGCCACGTTAATGCCACAATACCAACAAATATAGATATGAAGCAATGCATACAAGTTTTAATAAACATCAGGTCAAAACAGGACAAGATTTACAACGCAATGACATAAGAAGTCTAGTTTATGCATTGAACATTTTTGGTATAATTACCAGAACTTTGATTCAAATATATTGTGCTTAATATTTTACATTTATTTGTTATTAAAGGTTTTTTCTTTATATAACAAAGAATTGATATAGGTATACCTTTGTGTAAGTTGTAGCTATATTGTTTACCTAAAATCCACAAACCTGGCAAGTCGGTAAGGCCAATTGTTTCGGCAATTGACGCACCGACTTATAAGGTTTCCAAATGGCTGACCAATGAATTTAATAATTTGCCAATACAGCAACCTAGTCTTGCAGTAAAAAATTCGTTAGCATTTATTAAAGAAATTCAAAATATTCAGTTGCTGGAGGATGAAATATTGATTTCATTTGATGTTAGTTCTCTCTTTCCTAGTGTACCGATTCCAGACACCTTGACATACCTCGAGGACTTGTTGCTTCAAAATAGTTTGAGTCAATAATGTGTCCAGGAATATATTCGCTTAACTGACATCTGTATGAAACAGAACATTTTTCAATTCAACGGGGGTTTTTATGAACAGCTGGAAGGAACGGCAATGGGTAACTCCTTGTCGCCCTTTTTGGCTAACCTTTTCATGAGCCGTTTTGAAAAGGACTTAGAATCTGAGAGCGAATACTTTCCTAGGGTTTGGTTGAGGTATGTGGATGATATTTTCGCTATATTTGACACTAAAAAATGTAATATTGACGATTTTCTCAATAGATTAAATAATCGGTTCGAAACCATAAAGTTCACTTGTGAAAGAGAAGAAAACGGTCAGCTACCCTTTCTAGATACTTTAGTAATTAGAAATAACAATAGATTAGAGTTTGACGTGTATAGAAAGGAAACCAGTACACTTCGCTACATTCCTTCAGACTCCCATCATTGTGTTCAACACTAAATGGCAAGCCTGAATTTTTTGATCCACAGACTTCTCACTTTTCCCTTGAACAAGGCGAGGTATGAGAAAGCGCTTAAAATTATAAAAGATGCGGCTAAGTGTACTAGTTTCCAGCCTCAGCATATCTATAAGTTAATTAGGAAGTTTAATTATAAGAAAACTGTGAAAGAATCTACGACTTTTCGAGAGGGTGTTAAAGCTTCACCCGTTGTGACCCTCCCTTACGCTCCCTTTATCACTAAAGGTTTGAGTAAAATCTTCAAAGAGCTAGATCTCAGAATAGTTTACAGTTCTGGGACTAGTTTACGAAGTCTCATCGGTAACCCTAAAGATAAAATACAACCTCTAGAAAAGTCAGGTATTTACGAAATCAATTGTAAAGATTGTAATCAAAAATATATTGGGCAAACCAGGAGAGCAGTCTCAACTAGATTCAAAGAGCATATGACTCATCTTAGATTTAATAGAATTGAGAAATCGAGCGTTGCCCAACACATTTTTGAAACAGATCACAACATCGATCATACGAATGTTAAATTAATTAGACAAATAGACAATTGTAAGTTTCTAAATGTTTTCGAAAGTTTAGAAATATATAAAAATAAGTCATGTGTAATGAACTGTGACAATGGACCTATACCGTATTCGTCATTGTTTTCGTTAATCGGAAATTAATGATGCGTATCGGATTGACCGTGCATAACATTTAGGTTACCTGTTTTTGTAGATTTTATTTTAATTTAGTTTTATTATTGCCTTGATAATGACAGCTTTGCTGTTGAAACGCGTCGGTGTTTTAGTTAAAACTTGTTTGGTGTTCAGTGGGTTAAAGTGTTTAGTGTTCTACTTCTGCACCAAGAGATCCAGTGAAGAATTTCGCATTATGCCCAACAGTAAAAAAAAAACAAAAAAGCATGAAGCATACATATGTAATTGATATGGATAGAAATCCAGTTAGTTTGCTTCTACTATTACGGAACAAGTTACTGATGTGAATCATTTTATGGCCAAAAAATATTTTTTACTCGGAAAACATCAACAACCCTGTATAGTACTATCAAAATCAAAAAAGCTCTACCTCCTTCAATGCAATAATGCTGTGGCTAATTTCCCCATTTACACCTTAAATGTAGCAGACTTGCTATTCGTCAATCTCGGGAAAGTTAATAAACAATTATTAAGATAATGAGAGCCACCGACATATAGGATTTATCAAAATCGAAACAAAACGAAATCAAGATTGAAATTCTTGAATGTGAACGTTAAACACGCGCAAGCCTCTCTCTTCCCCAATGCATAAAACAATTAAAACATCGACGACTCCATGTAGATAAACACTAGCTGGAATGCTATTAATCACCGCGGCGCGGCGCGCGCGCGGTCTTAGCTTAGACTTAATTTGCATTGAATACGGTTATAGTGGAGATTTCAATTACCAAACCATTATAGGTTATCAATTCTGCTGCCGGTTGTTGCTGTTGTCGTAGACGTTGTTGTTTGCTGTTTTTAGAATAGCGTCGTGGTAAGTCGGCATATTAGAATTCATCTACGGTGTTTTGTCTTTTTTTTTCTTTAGCCGTGTGCATACACATGTTTGTCGCATTCACCTTAGCCAATGTCTCGCGAGTACGTTGGTGGTAATAAAATTACAGCTTAGATATTTACGCTTGGCTCTAACAATAAACTAACACCATCAGATAAGATTACTACGGTCGCTACTGAATATGGTACTTTAACTAGGTGGTATTCAAATTTATAGTGACAGAAATTTACGGTTCGCAGATGAACACTATTTTTCACCTCTAAATATCTACAGATGTTCGACATATTTGAAGATCCTTTATCTATTTTTAACACAATTAATATACTTCCGTGAATAATTATGTTAGTGAAAACATAGGAATACAATTATATTCATATGCATTAGGTCTGAATCGGATCATGGTCATAATAGGCTTATTATTCACTTGATGAATTTCGCCATCGGTTTTAAGACATCGATCCCAATCTGGATCCAAAGATGTACATATGTATATTGTCAACCAAAATGTTTTATTTAGAACATATACTAAAGGAAAGAACGCCAAGGAAAGAAAAAACAAATTAGGGGCATAAATTAGTTTATTCCAACTCGAAAACAGGCTTCACTGTTTCCTGAAGAACATAAAAACGTCTTTATGCTCTTTTTGGCGAGCCATACTGAAATTAGGATTCTAACAGAAAATTTTTAGCGGACTGGTTCAATACTTGATATTTGCAGACCACTATAATATACTGTTTATTCAGCTGAAAGTATCGCTAATATAAATAGAAATGTGGTAGAGAGTGTGAAAATGTTATCGATCACAAAACTGTGAATTTTGCAATCATTTATTAAGAAAGTTTTGACGCAAAGCGTTGTCTATACAGGATGTTTTAAAACATCGTTTAAAAATTTTAAGGGCATTTAGTACAATCGAAAATAAGGTAAAGTCATAATAAAAATAAGTCCGTTTTGTCCAATTTGTAACAATTACAATGGTAGCGTATTCTAATGCTGAAATGACAGATATGGCGTTCATGTACGGTCGTGCCAATGGGAATTCTTTACAAGCACGTCGCCTCTATGCTGAAACGTTTCCTGATCGCGAACTGCCTTCGCATGTGATATTTCAGACGGTGTTTCAACGACTAAGAGAAACTGGTTCGTTTGAGAAGCGGTTTTATGATACTGGACGGCAGAGAATAGCATGTACTCCACATATAGAAGATCAAATTTTGAATATTATCATATTAATCCCGAAACTAGTGTTAGAAGAATTTTGACTCACTTGGTGTAAGCAACAATCTTGTTTAGGAGAACTCTTCATGAGCAACTCCTATACCCTTACCATATCCAACGGGTACAAGCCCTTACTGCTACGGATTATCAAGCGAGAAGGAGTTTCTGTGAGTGGTTTTTGCGAACAGCTGCTGATCGGTCAGATTTCGCTGATAACATCCTTTTCACTGATGAAGCTGGTTTTACTAAAAATAGAATATTTAATTTCCACAACAATCACGTTTGCTGTTACGAGAATCCTAACGTTACCGTTGAAGCTAGATATCGGCAACGTTTCTCTCTAAACATCTGGTTAGGCATGATAGGGGACCGGTTGTTAGGACCGATTGTTTTGCCACAACGCTTAACAGGTCCTGCATACCTGGAGTTCTTGGAAAATACTTCACCTGAACTTTTGGAAGATTTACCTATAACTATGAGACTGAAGCTCTGGTTTATGCAAGACGGAGCCCGACCGCACTTTACGCGCACTGTTAGGGAACATCTTAATAAATTTCCTGGGAGATGGATTGGGCGAGGAAGTCCCATTGCTTGGCCTCCAAGATCTCCCGATCTAACCCCGTTGGACTTTAGTATCTGGGGTTATTTGAAAAGTTTAGTGAACGCAACACCGTAAACGATCTTCCTGAGTTGCGCCTACGAATAGAACGCAGTTGCCAAATAATTCGAGAAAAACCCTTGTTTTTAGAAAGAGTGCGCGTTTCCTTTGAAAGAAGATGTAGATCTTGTGTCGAAATGGAAGGACGACATTTTGAACATCTTCTTTAGTTATAATATAAATTTTATGTTAAAATACCGCTAAAGCAAATTTATTCTGCAATTGCGATAAAATCGCTGTTATCTAATAAACGGTAAATTTGCGGACATATGTTTATTAAGACTATTAACCTTATTTTTGATCGTACTACATGTCCTTAAAATCTTTAAGCGATGTTTCAAAACACCCTGTATAGGTAGGTAGAAAATTCAACCAGTCTGCAGATCACAATTGCAATTTAAATCAAAACTGTCACATTAGGGGGAACCCACATTTTTAAGAGATTGTGGCTGGTAACACTAACCTATACGCAAGGTAATAATTTAATTAAACGGCGATCGACAATCGTGCGAAAAATAGCAGAAGTTCTTCATACATTTGTGTACAGTACAATAAATTTCATTTTTGAAGGCTAAAGAAGCTAAATATAGTTTCTTCAGTCGTACTTCGAAGTTGGTGAAAATGATCCAAGAGTAAGTATTATATGTATAGTCAAAGTTGCACTTGAAATAAAAATATTTTCAGGCAGCAAAATCTTCAATTATGAGTCCTCCAAAAAATCCATGTAATAGTAAAATTTAAGTTTTCAGTCCGAGTTTTGAGGCACTTCCCTGAGAAACAGTATTTAGCGGCATTTGTTTGTTTTATATTGATATACAGGTTGAATGACAAGTCCCTATGCATGGATCAACAATTTTATTTTCTCGAAAGTTTTTTAATAAAACAAGTAATAATCAGAGGATGTCAAATCGGGCAGGTGTTTCAGTAACGTCTCACTCCACCCAGTGTAACATTTACTGTATAGGCTGGCCAATTCGCTTATAGAAATTTGACTTTACGACGCATTCTAGCCGAAATCTTGGCTTTGGCCACATTAAGAAGGTTCATGTAGTATGTTTTGTAAATAGATTTACCCGATTTGAGATAGTCAATATACACAAAGCCATATAACACAGTAGCTACGATCTTTGTGAATGTTATTTTGGCACGCTCGACTTGGAGGGATGGCTGACCAGTAAGCTGACATTCCGAAGCTAAATTTCGGGTATTTAGTAGTTTTGTCTGGTCTAGACTGTCTAATAAATCATCCCATTCGGCACCATACTTGTCTAAAATTGATTGAGCATTAACTCTTCATTAACTCTTTTCTTCTTTTACTTGTTAGACAGCAACTTGGGCACCCGCTTTGTCAAGATCTTTCTGAACTGAAGACGCATTTTGATAATGTGTTGTAGGGATCCTTTTAACTCACTGAGTTCGGCGGAAAGTAGAGCCAGTGATGTTTTAGGATTCCTCACCAGATAATCGGTAATAGCTTTTAACAATCTCGGATTAACCGGATTTGGAGGTCGTTCCTTTTTCGTATGCGTGGCGGTTTCTGTACCACCTTCTTTGAAATAATGATATTAAAGTGATTTAGATAATAACAAATTATCAGTGTAATTGCGTGGTATGTTAGCTGAAGAACTTGAAAAATTTTAGGAATGATTATAATATAGCATGCTATTGTCGAGATATATAGACTACATCTAGTAAGAAATTAAAAATGAAGATATTGAAGCGAAAATTTGAATTTAAACGTTTATGAAAATCGCACAACCGAAAATTAATTAGTTAGATTAACGTCAAATTCAGGGATTCGTAAATTCGTGGTTGTAACTTGTGTAGAATTAAACAATAATATCGTATTAAACCACACAAATGAAAATAAGAAATTGTTACAAAATTTGGAAATTGGAAAATTGGCTGTAGATGATTTTGACGCTACAATGCTACGGCATTGGACGATGCATTTTTTATCACCACACCTTGGAAGATGTTACTACTAGTTTAAAATAATTCTAAAACCTTTTTATGCTATCTATACAAAGTCTGAATGCTAAAACAAGGTGGGTTACCTTCCGCTTTCTTGATATGTTGGACAGCCATCTATCGTTAGTTTTTACAAATCTGATTACGCAGTATTTTTTATTTTTTATAACGGTTTTATTCAATTATACACGTCCGTCCAAACTGTGCATATACACTACTGTTCAACAATGAATGTAACTGTAGATTTGCTATTCCACTATGTTTTAACTTTATCGTTTAATAAAATTCACACCTATTTTCACTTTCAGTTTAATATTTGTGTAGTTCGATACGATACCATTAAGTTAGTTTAATGTGACATCTTTCTGCTCGTGGGATTTGCACAAACGTGTAAATTCTATTTGAATCCATTTACATTAGATTTAACGCAAATGAAACTGTGTTGTTTTGCAAATTAGCACCAGATAAGATACCGTGATTTAAAGCAGACGCTTATACATGTCCAAAGAGAGAATTACGATAGTAATAAAGGCAAATTTACTGAAAATTATTGGTGATAGAAAAACTCCAAAAAACATCCAAAATGTTGTGTTAAAAATATAAAATGACTGCACATAAATTATAAGTGCAGTAACAAAGCATGGAGCCAGTTTATCCGTATGTCAAAAACCTATATTATATTAAATTTGTGTTTATGCCATCAAGTACAGCTTATAGATTGGGGTCTTATACAACTTGAGAAAGCAATTACCGACGACCTTTTCGTGCAAAAATAATAAATGCTGCTGACAATGAAAACAAACTGTTACGTATTAACCTTCTGGACGGAAACGTGATTTATATAGCTGGGCTATGAGATATGTAATGGCAATTGCTTGAGACACGAAGGATCTGTTTCCGTACTGCGAAAGCAATAAATAAAACCATATTCATACTTAGCAATTTGTACTGATATTTAATACCAATTTAATATCTGTCAAGTAGGTATATTATTTTTTAAGCCTTTTAACTTAGATAGCTTATTTAGATAGGTAGTTTTAGTTTTACAAAAACGTGCGAACTAATATTGACAATAGAAAAGATAGGTCTTATGGACATAATACATGTTAGCATTCTTAGTAATATCACTATCATCGTTTTAATCACACTTCCTGCAACTACTAAACCGGTCCTACCTTCCGGAAGTAAACCTAAGAAGCTCAAGCTTGTCTTCAAATCTTCAACAAAAACTAACAAATTGAGGATATTGCAGATCCTATTTGCAACATTTCCCTCAAGCAAATGACTGGAGTAGCAAACGAAACAAAATAATAGAAACAGAAGGATAGACAGACATGAAAAGCATAGCGTACACAACACAATGCAAATATTGAATTCTTATCACGCAGATTTCACGTTATCAAGCTGGAATGACACGATTATATATCTGTATGTGTGCTTTTAAAATATATATACTTGGAGGCGATAATATTTATTTACGTTACCTACTTAATTATAGCGAAGATAAACAGCAAATGAAGCCGTGCGTATTTTTTAAATAATCAGTTGCAACGCAATATACGTATATGTAAATATATACCATCCTCATGGGTATAATATCGAATTAGCGAACAATTTATATGCATGAATCATTTTTCTCGCTGAAGTTATATCTGGTTTTCTACGAACGTTTCTTTAATTAATTCCTTTCATCGATAAACATGCAATGGTATAGAATATCCAATGAATCGTTAAGAACTAAGCAAATTCACATGGGGCAATTCAATTACTTCCAATGATAATAATAATAATAATAATAATAATTATAATAATAATAATAATAATAATAATAATAATAATAATTCATGCCTTAGCATCCCCCAACAGCTTGCGCCAATTACAGGGGGCATCGGCTGGCCATGAGTTATTATTACGCCTGCAGCTGTAGACCGACTTAAGATGTAACCTTTCCGCATTTGCCGTGGAATTTGGAAAACTACAGAAAACCAAACTCAGAAAGGAAGCACCGGGGTTCGAACCCGGTACTGCAGATCAGTAAGTTTTGTTAATTTATTTAAATTTGTCGCTTATAAAATTGTATCTGTCATAAACGAGTATTATGTATTGACTGCACGTTTAGAGTAAGAGTTCTTAACTACAAATTTAACACAAAAAATCATGGCAAATCTGTTCAAAAAGCAACTACACTTTTTTACACTTTGGCATTAGATTTCGTCTACAGTGCTCTATATTGTTACAGATTCTATAGTGACGAGACGTAATCCAGTTAATTCTTGTTCATTCATACGCATACATAACATATAAACAGACAATATAGTTTATTTATTAAAAACAATAGTTATTAGCATGGAAATTGAACGCTACTTATGGCCACATCTTACTTTTTTGTAAGAATCTACGAGAATACTGGGACATTGTTACTATTAATAGTAATTGCTTAAATTGGTAGTTTTTATGGTAGATCATCTTGTGGCATGTACTTGGATTATATCTAAAGTTAAAACAAACCCACTTATAAAGCAATATTTTGCAGTTTGTAGCCACCCAAGCTAACCCAAACTGCGTTTCAGTTAACGAAGATGAATATATTATATACAGTGGTGTACAAAAAAATAAGTGTATCCAGAATAATCCAGAATATTGTTCATATGTTGTATGAGTCATTAAATATTTATATTTTATGCATTTTAATAGCTTGGTATAATTAAAATAAAATAATTCATTGGATGAAAGCTAAACAATTTATTATGTTGTGTCGAAAAAGGACATTAAAGTAATTTTGGCTTGGACATAATAATAGGCGTGAATATTTTTTACAAACATAATGGAATATTTTCTTGCTACACAAAAGTATATGTACGAATTTTTTAATATTTTGTAGCACAACTTTTATTCTTGAGGACTGCTACGCATCGTCATTGAAACTACTAAATGCGCACATTTTTCTGCTGGAATCGAATACCAGCATTTCTTGACAGCTTCCCACCATTCTGTTTAGTTTTCAATTTTGTTGTAAGACAATGAGTCCTTTACATACTTCCAGAGATTTTCTATAGAGTTTAAGTCGGGCGACTATGCTAATCAACTTAAAACGTTCACCTTGTTTCTCTCAAACCATTCCCTAACACACTTGGAAGTATGTTTAGTCTTGCTGGAATTTCCAAATTATGGGCATGTTATCATCTGCATACGGATGCATGACCTTTAAGATGTCTCGATAAATTTTCTTGGTCATAATTTCTTCAATTAGATGTATCGGACATACACCGTACCAAAAAAATCATGCCCACACCATAATACTGCCTCCTCCATGTTTCGACCATGTGGTCGACGAACGTAACTTCGACCATCAGACCCAAACATATTAAACTTGGATTCGTCACTCCAAAGTATGTTTCTCCATTTCTCTGCACCATGTTCTACATGCCTTTCCGAAAACTCGATTCGTTCTTTGATTTTTTTTTGCTTAAGCAAGGTACTTTCCTGACAGATCTCCCATTTAAATTATAGCTCTGCAATCTTCGTCTTATTGTAGGTGAACTAATAATCGTTCTAATGTCGTTTAAAATATTTACTGAAGTTAGAAACGGATCCCGTTTCGCTAATCTAACGATATAGTGACCCGTGTCTCGAGTAGTTTTTCTAGGCCTGCCCCTGTTTCAGTATTTTTTGCGGTTTTAATGCATTTGTAATCATATTCTCTGAACGGTTTATGAGTTTTGAAATTTTTTTGTTCGTCTTTCTTTTTCTTCACCATTGTCTTATTAAATTTCTTTCATTTTCGCTACATGGTGGTTTTCTGCCCATTTTATCTGTTAATATTAATTATGTAATTTTTTATTTCAGTATAAATAAGATTAAAATTGTTATTACCTCGTTGATTTTCGGTTGCAAAATATAAATGATAGTACTTTTTCGTTGTCAAAATAAGACGCCTATTTTTATACGCTGATATAGCTCGTTGAATTTGTTCTATTCATTATAACATACTAACGTGCATTGGACGTATTTATCGAAGGTATCAATAGATGTCATTTGTATTATAAGTATAATAATACATATGTAATATATAACTTAATGTATTAAAAATTAGTTCACGCCTATTTTTTTGACCACCACTGTATGTATATTATTATCATCGTATATATCTGTCTTAGTTTCAAATCTTGAAGAATTTTATAGTGAGCAACTACTATCATTTAGCAACATTGAATGTGAACACAGTTTCACAACCTACATTTTCTTCACTAATATCAAATACCGAAGGGATTCAGTCAAATATCTTTAGATATACATCAGAATGACAAACTATGGCTCTATACAAAATTTCAGGAAGATCTACCTACTTTGATTAAGTGTGTACTTTTTAGGACCACCCTGTATAGATCTTTAAATGCGTTGTTCATAAAATTACACATCCGTACCGTTTTTGTGTTGTATGTATTACGAAAAGATTAATATTTTTTATTAAATTATGCTTAATTAGCTAAAATATTCTTTTAATTAAACCTAATTGCGTTATCAGGTCGGTTCATTTCTTTTTAGAACTTATAACCTGCAGCTCTTTTTATTTCTACATAACAAACTTTTAGTTTTGCATTTTCGTTGTGTTTTAAGGCACATTTTTTCTCACTGTTTGGTCGTAGTAGACACCCTTCAGGCATTAGTAATTTGCTTATCCTCGTAACCTTCTGGGGAAATATGATCTGAATTATTGTAAAATATGTAGGGTTTTACATAATAACCAACAAAGACATGTAAGGAAACCTAAAACATAAAAATTTTACAGAACTTATCATTTTACTAAATTTCATTTCTCACAATTTAAACACTTTAAAGTATGATTTTACATTTCGAGATAACACAATATCTTTATAACACTTTAGTTCACAGTCATTTAGAAACATCTGAATACAGTGAAAACTTCTGGACGTTGCTATGCGCACATTGACAAGTCAGCACAGATTGTCAGATGCCATTCTTACCGGATACACAACATTCAAAAATCTATAAATATTGGCGTTAAAATATTACTAATACTTACATTAATATTAATACATTGCGCTTTGTTGCTGCAATTTGTACAGGTTTGGATTCCTAGGATGAAATTAAATAAATTTGATAAATGTAATTTGTAAATAAATATAATATTTTCGATGAAAAGAAATCGGAAAGACACGTGGACCAATAATATTACCAACGTTTCGTATCGAAACGAAAATCGCAATAATAAGAAAAGTTTCCTGTGAGTAATGTTTCGTATCAATTTTATCCTTACACGCACGGAAAATGCATAAAGTTGATTATATTATTATAACGCTTCAATAATGCAAATATTGGCTGTTATCTGGCCAATCGCTAGTGTCATTACCCTCAGCACGGTAAATATAAACTGTTAGCTCTTCTATTATAACTGCAATAATCGCGTATTATGTCTAGAGTAACTGTAAACGTTTTTTAAAAGCTGACAAAAACATTAATTACACACACATTCACATACGCACAGGTATTACATTAAAATTATGTGCGCTGTAGCATTTCATGTCAAATATAGACAATGTGCAACATATTATGTTGTTATTAGATGGGTGTACGTTGAATACGCGAGGACGATGAGAATACACTAGTTAGGTGATTTGGAGGTAACGAACCATGAGACAAGCTCATCAACTTAGAACTTGTTTAGATGTGTTATATAAATAACGCACCAACGATAAGGAATATCATTTATTTATGTACTTCAAACTAATTTAAAAAACAGGCATACACTGCTGAGGCGGTTAAATAATAGCTTGCAGTAGCTCTTAGAGAAACGGTAAAAATGTAAGATATCCCTGAAATTTTGTTCGAAATTTTAATTTGACATAAGTGAATCATATTTAGTTGAACTCTGCAAGTGAGAGAGATAGATCATCAGTTATTTCACTATACACCAGCATTTAAAAAGTTTAAAAAGACTACCAGATAAGGTGAACTCAATGACTAATATTCTACATAAAACATAAATTTACAACAAAGTACAGTGCAGTACAGTGAAAACTTAAAATTAACTTGTTATTACAACTGTACATTATAATTGTGGGATATATGAATGAGGTTATATAAATAATTACTTTTCAAGCAAATCAAAATCTTAAACATGATTTCTATAAAAATATACGTGCTGTGATGAACAACGCGCAAACAATTTACAACAACGCATCGCTATATCCTACAGCAAATCTATAAATAGTATTTACTTAAAAAAATTATTAATGTCAAAGAAAAATATTTGGGGAGACTGATAACTTGCTATAGTACCTCCACATGTTACCACATGTATTTACACAAATACCATCAACTAGCGACCAAACACTCTTTATGCATTATACACTTGCAATTATCTTTTTCGTACTTCCGCAGATGTGTAGATTTATTTAGAATGAGAGAAATACACGCTCTTATTAATCTAGTTATACATAATATGTACATACGTGTAACGAGCAAAGATAAGGTTACAATCTTAAGTTGATCTAATACGTTAACTTATTTTTGGTAATTTAAAAAACGTAAAGGATAAATAATTTTTCTTCAACAAAATTTATCTCGTAATTCGTCATGACAACTTTCAACCGGCAAATGCTACTGCTATAAATATGGCATACATTTCATTTTACAAATGAAATAATGGCAAGAAGGGTGTCCAAATAAATTAATTAATAATCAGTTGATATTGGGCATTTTCTCACAACCCAATCTCCTTATATTTTTTTTGTACTCGCTTATCAAAACCTGTCATTTCATGATTCGATTTGCGTGCGTAAAAAGTCACTTTAAACACGAGTGCGTAAAAGTAAAGTTGGTACTTCCTGGAACTTGATTAATTTAGTGACATTTTGAAATTATAAATCCCTAACCTTAATAATATGGTCATAAACGCTAACGTATTTAACAATTTGTATGTATTATTATTATAGTTCTCGTACAAAAAGTATTGTACAAACTTCGTGCGTGAAACATTTCGCGAATTCGTGTCCATATAGCGCTCGCCTTCGGCTCGCGCTTTAAACTGGTCACTCATTCGCGAAATATGATTTCACACACTTGGTTCGTAAATAACTATTATTGTTATCTTGGAGAGATCACGTAATTCCTTTTTAATTTTGGCACATTCCTTAAAAAGGAAGAGAGAAGACCGCTAGGAGCTAGAGAAGACCGTCAGTAGATTTCAACGCACCACAATAGATTTCAACGCACAACAAAGAAACATGGGTTGGTAGTAAATGAAAACAAGACCAAACGAATAGAGATGAAACACAAAACAGAAGAAGGAAGACAATATATAAAATTTGGGACAAGAGAGACACAGTATAAACTTGACACACTAAACGAATTTCAGTTTCTGGGAACCACAGTAACAAAGGATAGTACGGAGGATAAACAATTTGACAAAAGAACGGTAAAAGGAAGTAGCGCCGACTAAGAAAATTGCTAAAATCGAAAAAGATATAAAAACGGCAAAGATTAGAGTATACAAGACTGTGGGTGCTCGCTAAAAGGAATGAAATAAAATTGGAAACATGGGAGAGAAAATTACTAAGAAGGATCTTTGAAGAACTAAAGAGAGGGAATGAACAATTGAACTGGTTATGACATATTGCAAGAATGACGGAGAACAGGCAGTGCAAAAAAGTTTTGACCCAGGGAGATAGAGGAAGAATGAGACGAGGAAGACCTAGAAGGAAGTGGTTGGAAGCAATAACACAAGAATTGAGAGATATGGTAGTAAGGAGCTGGAAGGGCGCGGCGTAGAATAGATTAAAGTAGAAAGCCATTGCAAAGCAAATAGAATAAAACAATATTAATATTAAAAATTTTTTAAGTCAAGTTATATACTGGGTGACTGGTAATAAAACGGTCATACTTTACAGCGTATTAGTAGAGATTATTTGCAATAGATACCGCCCAATTTGCCTTATCCAAAAGTCATCCGTTTTCGAGATATTGTGGTTTTTTTTATTTTTTTTTTTCGACGTTCACTACGTACTCTCACTCAAACCTAAAATTTACGAAAATGATAACACTTTTTCTCAATTTTTCTGTTTCTCTGGCTAGAGGACATATCAACACACATTATACATCGATGACAATTACGTTAAATACTTGGATATTTCTTATATTTCGTGTCCTGTATATTTTTTTTTGTTTTTCGTACTATATTGACCTAGTTTAGTCTGTTCGCAACAACAACCTCCCAAAAAGACAAAATTAAAACAAACAATTTTATGTGTCTTGCTATAAAATCAAATAGCTCCTGGAATAATAAATGATGAATGATGCAGAATGAAATGTATTCTAGAAAAATGGTGCTCCTTGTATATACACACAGCGGCAAATTTAAAGGAACGGAGATAAATATTATGAAATGCATGGTTTTTTATTTGCATGCATTATATCTATACAGTACGGTCGACCGTCCTAGGATCAGTCGATGTCATCCGAACGGGTATGCACCACAGACGCGTTCACAGACAGGTTCAGTTTCTGTCAATTTGACAGTATCGCTCGTTTGTATGTATTTATTATACTACTATGTATTGTTGTTCTGAATTGTGCATTTCAGCTTGGAGATCGTTTTGAGAATTTATTGCCTTAAGTTTCCCTTTATCCTGATTTTCCATAGAACCTTGTTTTTTTTATATATTTTAACAATACATCTGACTTTTTTTAAAGCAATTTATATTATTTGTGGAAGGACTTTTCTTTTTGAAAGGAATATATTTACTAGTATTTTCATACTATTAAGAGCAGCTTGGGAATATTCATCTCTTCCTAAAATTGTTTTTATTTCCATAAGAATTGCACTTTATATCATGGCATTACGTTGCTTACTGAACGCGTCTGTGGTTTATTGCATACGCTTTCGGATGACATCGACTGACCCTAGCACGGTCGACCGTACTGTATAGCTATGAATGTGTAACTACAATGTTTTGTTTATTTGACACATTTTTATTGAATTTGTCAGTGTCAAAGTCACAGTTTACGTGTTAACAGCAGTTAGTTGGAGCAGTTCATTTAATACATTTGTCAATTTTTAATTTTCTGGTGTTTTCATTATTAATTGTTTAACTTTAGTTTGCGATTGTTTAATAACATTATTTTTAATCTTAATTGGTGTCAATAATGGGCGATTTAAGTTCAACCGATGTCGCTAGAGCTGTAGCAATGATTGATAATGGTCGATCTTACAGTGATGCTGCCAAATATGTTTGGCAAATCAAAATCAACCATCTATCGTAATGTTATACGGTGGAGGCAAACTGGGGAGTATACGAGAAGACGAGGTCAAAGCAGAAAACGTTCAACAACGGCTATAGATGACCGTTTCATAACATTGCAAACACTCCGGAAGAGGCGTCAGGCGGCAGTTCAAACAAAAAACGCACTGGATGAAGTGCGTGGGACCAGAATAAATCAGCGTACAGTTAGAAGAAGACTCAAAGATATTGGTTTGAAGTCGTATAGGACCAAAAAAGCCCCAATCCTTCAGAGACACCATCGAGTAGCGCAATTACACTTCGCTCGAGAACACCAAAATTGGACTGATGTTCAGTGGGGCCAAGTTTTGTTCACGGATGAGAGCCGTTTTCTCTCTGTGTTGTAAGGGAGTAAATTTTCATCCAGATAACATTGTAGTACAATTAAAGGATCTCGTTTACTCATCGGTCGTGGGCGACTTAAATATTGCGCTAATGGTACACTTTTTGTTACAGAATATGAAAATTTATATACTGCAATTTATTGATTTCAAACTGATTGCTATTTACTTACGCCCATATGAGACTATAAATATGTAACTTTAAAATTTAGTAAACTTTCACTTAGAACGCAGTGAGATGCACAGTTTATTAAGAGTGTACGTGTACACGACGTAGAAGCGAGCATTTCTTCTGGGCTCGTTAATTAAAATTGTTTAGGTTTCGCCAGTTTAAAGTTTAATAAAAACTATTTCAATTTTTAAAGTTTGAAATTATTTAATTTCTTGGTGTTAGGTCTACTAAACGTTATTTAAGTTCAAATTTCTTTTTTAAAATAGATCCTGTTACCGTGACATTTAAAAGCCATTTTTAACATCTATGATTAAATTAATAGAAACGCGATTAGCGCATAAATTATTGCAAATACAACTATTTCGATAACCAAGTCTCAGATAACTAAAATGACATTGAAGAAGCTATTGTGAATGTGTTCATTTCTATGTAAAAGAAAACATTTATAACTGCACAGTAAAAAATGTACATACATTAGTAAATCAATAGAAGTAAATTCAATCTGCAACACAGAGAGGTCTATAAAAATTAAACCTGCGCTTATGTGACATCGTTTTCTATAATAACAATGAAATTGTATACAATAAAAACATATAACAATATTAGAAACAGGCGTCAGATTTATAAATAGAGGAGACGAACAAAACGACAGTTTACTGTACGTGCCGGCATATGTTGCATGCGAGTACCAATGTTATTGTATATAACACATACAATTTTGATGCATTATAAGTCTGCATCGGGGTGTGTTATCCGTTGCACTGTAATCATTGACAGGTGCTGATTCTATACTAACGCGAATATTGACCACCACGTCCTGTGACATACAAGTCACATAGCTAGGATAAGATACTTACGTCTCTAGGTACTGAAATATCCTGTATACCGGCTTCCGATACATCAAAAATCCCTCTACTTTCTCAACCATCATCCCTCAATTAATCACAAGATCATGTTTCTTTCGTGGAGCGAATTTCGAATTAACCACACGCCAGGGTAGGCGAATAGCACGCGATGGATACCAACAGAAATTGAGATGATTAAACTAGCACTGACATATTCCCACACAGAATCATTAAACACACCCTCCGAATACAAAATAAAGATGTTATATATGGAAGAGAGACACACTACAAAAAATATATATATCCCGTAAATTTTCAGAAATTATTTTGACGAACGGCACTGTATTAAAAACAACAACAAAAATTAAACAGGGGAAAAACGAACAGCGACGATTTGAGTTTTACTATTTTTACAGAGTCGCGAAGCGTTGTGTGAAGTTAGCTCATCGATAACGAACTGAAATTTAAGACAAACATATCCTCTACGGTACGCACATATTCTTTCTATATAGGAGAAAACCGGCAATGTATCTATGTGTCGTACGAGTATGTAACGTGCGATGTGTATTGGGAAGTCGCGCTCGGTGGTGGTGGTTTGGATGAAGACTAATAGAAGCCGGTGTTCGGTTGGATACGGTTGAAATTGGCGCGTGCGCGTCGTCGTACCTAAATCGTTAACATTGCACAAGTTCGCCGTTTTCTAGTCGTTTTTTCCGGCATTGTTTTTTCCGGATGTTCGTATCTATTTGCTAACGTCGTTGTGACCACTAGATCTAGTACAACTACTATTATTATTTCTATCTAGAATTCTTTTGTTTGTCTCGATTTGAATTCACTGTCACTAATACAGAAGAAACTATAGACATTACGTTTTTCCTCCTATCAAGTAACCATGTGTACATGACCTACTACTCATTACCAGAGTCTATAATTATTACAGCAACTGTTCCTTGAGCTTTTATTTCTTCGGAAAGTACAATAACAAAAAGCAAAATGTACATTTTGTTATTGCATGAAAAAAGTAATTTTCCTTCCCTGTAATAAAATTACTAATATTCATCTTTTTTGTCATTGGTATAGGTCTCTCTTTGTGCCTTTATACTTAGTAGTCTTTTTTTGCGATAACTTGGGAACAAATAGAGATATCGAGATGCGGTTTTCAGTCAAATATGCGTAATTTAAATCGGCTTACATTTAATTTTTTGAAGAAAATCGTAAAAATATGTTACCGCTGCAGAAAGCGACCTCTAGTTTATCAGTTTGAAACTAATGGATATAGCATATAAACCCTGTTTAAAGTCCACACAATTCCCTTTCAAACGAGTCCAAAATTTTTCGGATAGGTTGAATAGTAACGGAAATATTAAATTTTAAACATTGACGAATAGATGGTCTTCCCCCTCCCTTATTAGGACAGATACAAATAAATATCACTAAAGAAAATTATCTGGTATTGAATGGGCTTTCAATTGATAATATCAAAGTTATAGCTTATTATGCGATTTTCTGAGATAATAGAAATTTTTGATTTGAACATGGCAGTTACACCACCTAGCGGTAAAATCTGAAACTTGAAAATAATTTCTAGAAATTTCTCTTGGCTACTTTAACTATCACAGTTTTTTCCCGCAGAACCTCGGACAAATACTTTCGGAGATACGGCCGCTTACCTCTCTTAGTGGTGCACCCTGTACATTTAATACGGAAACAATATACAGTATGTCTCACTAAGTTGGAACCATATGGAAAACTTTTTATTATTAATTTTAAAGAAAAAAGTTATTCTTTATAAAAAGTTCTGCATGTTCTACAATATAAAATATAGTCATCAAATATTAATTTCCTTAGGTGGTATACGCGGTTTGTCAAAAAATTGAGACACATGATAACCTTTTCGCTTCTGATGGTTCCTAACAATTGTGCAATTTAAACAAAGCGCCTATCTTAATCCCTTTCGTTCAATGTGTTTTATAATTTTCTCCCACATCAAAACAATTTCTATTTTCTCTTCACAAGTTAATATCGCTACCATTTTTATGTGTCATAAATTCTAACGCGTTTTAACACTGTCAAATATTTCTTGCTATCAACAAATCATTTATATGTTAGTGCATCCTAGATCACATATAACTACAATTCATTTTGCATTACTATTATACCTATACAAAAAAGGAAAATATTTTTTTCAATGTAAATGGATGTAATTGCATATTTGAACGTAGTTTTTAGTTCTGAACAACTTTTCCTTATAACAATTTTCAATACGGTTAAATATAAAGATACCTCCTTTACTCGTTAGTAAAATTCAAATTTTTTGACAAAAGGCGTATATGACTGAACAAAATTAATATCTGATGATTTTATATTTTAGAACATGCAAAACTTTTTATAAAAATAACTTTTTCCCTAAATAATTTTAGGGAAAAAGTTATTCTTAATAATAATAAAAAAGTTTTCCATATGGTTCCAACTTCGTGAGACATACTGTATATAACCCAGAAATCATAATGGCCGTAGCATATTGATTTAATTTTTTTTTAATCTATTGAAAGTACATTCGATGTTAAAACATGAGCATAATACATATTTAATAACATACGAAAGAAATGTTGTGAAAACTGTGTACAGGGCGATTCAAAACACAAATGCATTATTTTCTCATTTTTCCTAAACGGATCACTCTGTATTTAAGCATTAAGCACTCCCTCTATCTAAATTGGTTAATTTCTGTGATATCTAATATTTTTTAAGGAAAGGTGAGCTTTCTAGAGATAATTGCAATATAACAAATTAGTCATGGAAAATGCAGTAAGAGTAAAAAACTAAATCATGAATTGAGGTAAACTTATTAAATTTAATACAAGTACAAAATAATAAACGTATACCGATAATTAATATTTAAACATTTAAGCCAAATGTTCACAATATATCAAATTTCAGAATAGATATTGAAAATGTTCGCTAAGAAGATCAATAGATCATTACAGCCGTTCGTTGAATGATTGACTTACATTTCTTAATATTTCTACATTAATTCTCTGGAATGCTGGTCTTATTTTGTTCCTCATATCGTGTTATGTAGTCAGCGGTATTTGATATAGAATGTCTTTCACATAACCCTACATGAAAAAGCAAGGTTTAGTTAACTCTGATGATCGGTCCGATCATCAGAGTTAACTAAACATTGCCTGGGAAAGTTACATAGCCGGTCCGGCTATGTAACTTTTCCTATCCATCTTTTAGGAAAATGTGTATTGAGGTGATTGTGAATTGGTCTAGTGTGTACACCGGAGTTCTATCATGTAAATGCCAATTTTTTTGACAAATATATAGGGGAACATTTTCCATCAATAATGATAAATGCTCACTTTTATAAAATCCAGCTTCGTCTCTAAAAGCAACAAATTTAAAGAAATCTACTTGATTACATAATTGTTATTGAGCCACTCTACGGGGCAAATCATCGTTGAGTATGCCTTTGTTTGGTTTAGCCAGCAGTTTTTCAATAAATTCAGCTTAAAAGCCGCATTCTTCACTGACCATACTGATTCAGAAGATATGAAATAATCAAAAAATAGCTTCCAACTTTAGAAAGCATTTTACATGAAAGAAAAAAGAAATTATTCTTTGTTCATTACAGCATTTTTACAGTTTTTAACTTATATCGCGCAAGCCTCGGTAGATAGAAAAACGTGCCTTACATATACAGTGTGCCCGGATGTCCTAGGGAGAACATAGGTATCGTTTTTATTTGAAGACATAGAGAGATAGTTAATTGAGCAAAAACGTGTAGATTCAAAAGCTTACTAAGAATCAGTTTCAAATTTTACTTGTCATGCTTCATTTGTTTAATATTGAAGAAAAACTGAAATCTGCTAATTTCTTTTATTTGCCGTAACTTTTTGGTTACTTAAGATATTAAGATGCGGTTTGAAGTAATTCACATTGTAATCTAAATACTTTTATTGGCGTTTAATAAAACAAATTTCTTTTGCGCAAATTTTTAGTAATCTCACCTAACTTCAAAGGTTTAAATTAGAACCATGCAATTTTTGTGACTCTTTCAAAAGGAGATTTTTTGTGAATACAATCATGTCCATCATCCATTCCTCGATATTACCGCGATGTAATCTGCGTATGCTATTATTTGAACGGATTTTGATATTATTTCTCGTTGCCGTACTCCCTTTTATTGCTCCTTCCAGAGCAATAGTGAACAATGTCGCTCATAGCCCATCCCCTCGTCTAACATCTTTTGTAACTTCTATACTCTTTGCTGTACCTTCATGTGTAAGTACTGCTGCCTTTGATCCTTCTATCGTCATTTTAATCAGTCTTATTAGTTTCTCAGATACTCCTTGTGCTCTTGCGTCTTTTACTATCATGCTTCTCTTTAAACTATCAAAAGCTTGTCTGAAGTCTATGAATATTATATGCAACTCGATGTCATTTTCATAGCATTTTTCTATCACTTGTGTTAATACATGTATAGCATCTATTGTTAACTTTTCTTCTCTAAATCCATTGTGATGTTCTCCTATTAAGCTTTCTGAATATAGTTTTAATCTTTTTAAAATTAGCGTTGTTAATACTTTGTATGCAATGTGCAGCAACGTTATTCATCTATAGTTTTGACAGTTTGTTAAATCTCCTTTCTTTGGTATGGGCGCTACAAATCCTATTTTCCATTCTGCAGGCATCGATTCTTTCCTCCATATTTGCAACATCAGTTCGTATAATCTTTTCTCATCTCATTTCCTGCGCTCTTTATCATTTCGTTACAAATATCATCAAGCCCTGTGCTGATGTCACATATGACAATTATATACACAAAAAAAAATCAGAAAAATTAAAAAGAAAACATTTTTTAGCAACATCTAATTAACATCTACTGTACATATTTTGAATACATTTTTATCATATTAAAATTTCAAATCAATATATTTAGTAATTACTAGGAAAAAAAAATCTTTGTAAATATTAATTTATTTATTCTTCAAGTAGGACCACTTTTTTCAAGCTAATATTTTACATACATTTACTGTCCGTCACAATACACACATTACCTTACCCATTACATTATTAGCTGACATTTTGCAAAGACATTTTCTTACAGCTTAACTGGCTACGGCCCTTTATAAACGCCGCAATATCAAAATTACGCAAACAACACAATCAGGTCGTCCGCGAAAGCTAACAACAACATTTGCGCATATATTGACAGTACTCCTTTACAATGTAATTAGAAAGCGTGTATAGGTCGACCAGAATGCCGTGGCAGTGATCTATTGTTAATAGATAACAATATAACAAGCGTGAATCAACGCTCTCGGCTTATATACCCCGAACGCATGAGTCATTAGATTGGCTTCGTACATCAGCGCGCCAATCACAGCTGAGCGCTTCAACGTCATACTTTTACCCAACCTCTCTGACTTAAACGCAACTGCCACGGAATTCTGGTCGACCTATACATCTCGATATCGTAAGAAATGTCGTATATGAAAGCATGGATATTAAGCCCCAACTGGCAGATGAAAGCCCTTTGTGAGCAAAAGTAATCGGTGCAAAAATTGGAATTTGCACGAAAATATAATAACCACTCAGCAAAATTATGCACGTTAGTTATTTTTCAGCGGAAAGAAAGTTATGATTCCTCGCTTATATAGCACTGCATGGCCACAAGTTTTTCGAAAATCGAACTGTTATTGCTTGAAGTTGTTTTAGATGTTCTGAACATTGTCCTAACACCAAAGAAAAATTTCATCAATAGAAAGGTAATGAATTGAAAAAGTAGTCCAATGAAAATATAAAGGACCAAAAATATTAGAATAAATCTTTAGGGTACAGATTATATGTAGTTACCTGTATTATAACTTGGATTGTAACTGAATTTCGTTTTCCTCTATTAATTTACGAAATACGAGTAGCATAAGCATCTAGAACAACCTGGAACAATTCTCAAAAGTTTAATTTTTACAAAAATGTCCCTCTTCTTTTTTTTGTAAAAATCGCTGGTATCGTGGTGATAAATTGGTTAGACATAATGGTTATACGTACAAAAACCTTAAGAAGTTCAACATGAGAATATCTTCATCGATCGGGAAAAGAAATATTCACCGTTCGGATGGATTTAATAAACTTACGGCGACATAATAAATATCAGACAATGCTAAACCCATAAATATTTATTGATTAACCAAATCGAAAAATATTTATCCTACCTTTAAAAATCTATTAATAGATTACATTCAAGTAATTTTTCAAATATTAAAAACCGACAAATTATTAAACCATTTAATTAACTCGAACCTTTTCATGATGTAGAATAATTCTATTTATATCTCTACATATATTACATTAACTTATGGATCTCCCAGGAATTTTCCATCTTCTTTTATATTTTAACTTGAACAATATTTGCAATATCCGTTTCAAGACGCTCGTTTGTTGTCTGATAAATTTTATCCAGAGTAAAGCTCCTTAAACGGCTTTTTAGGTCATCATTCAAAATTATTTGTTGACAAAGTCAATTCACAATATGTATCCAATTACGTCTGATCCTCTGCGATATCGTTCCCCGTCTACAAGACAGCATGGGATCGAAAAAATAAACAACCGATATAATCTCCTAATCTATTTACTTTATCTCGAAAGCCAAACAGATCGTTATTCAACAATAATGTTCGGTAATCAGATCTAGACCCTAATCTTTGTTCCCTCATATTTCATAAAGCAGAACAGAATTAGCGACTATTAACTAAAAACGGTAGAAGTGAGATATTACTGTGCATCATACTATAGAGGTTGGTAAAAGGCAGATAGTAAAAAGACGACTGAAACGCGATACGGCCAACTAGGAGTATTGAGGGTATAGCATATACCCTGGACAATTTATTGGCTTAACCTAATAGGACGCCGCAGTTTTCTTCCATCCGAAAAAGATAACATCCAGACGGCTGACTTAAAGAAGGGCGACGCCGACGTAGGAAAAGAAAGAAGAAGCCGTATTTTTATTAGAAGTTAGCTAATAAAACGATGTATTTTTATATTTTTTGGGCATCTACAAGCCAAGTAAGAAAGTACAGTGCTTACTTTAGAGAAAATAAATCAGCGGGACTGCACATATGTATGTTCAAAACAAGTAAAAAAATAAGCATTTTGATAAATAGATACAAAAAATCCTTAAATGATATCACAAAAAAAAATGGGCAAACGTTCATCGTAAATTTTTATAAGTATTGCCAGGACTCCTATACTTATCGTAATATATTACGATCGACAACACTGGTTAACATTAATTTTTTGCCTCTTAATTCCCAATAGCTACAGTTATCTCAGTCAGTACGTCTTCCGAATTTTTAAATCACCCATCGTTTTCTCTTTAATTTTTTTAATATTTTAAAACGTCTTTTAGTCCATTTGTCCATCATCAAACAAAAGATTTTAAACCATTATAAATATAGTGAAACCAAATTAGTTAACTCAAATAGTACCGTTGCTAGTTTTGTGCAGTTTCACATACATATGTATAAACATATACGACATACTCTTGTTTTTTATATGAATGTATTAGCAAAGACAGAAAAAACTAGATCAGAACAAAATGACCTAAAGGTGAATCTACCTTCGTTACATGTCAAACTAGGATTAATGAGGAATTTCGTCAAAGGCTTGAACAACACTCTTTGTCCCATGTACTGAAAACAGAAGCGTCCTAAAATTAATGTTGTAAAAACTCAGAAAGGAACATTTGTGGGCTTACAAATAGCTGCATGGCAGCTAAGAGAATAGATACTGCAAACGTTATACCCACATGTCGCTTACGACTCTGTTTGTAGTCGTTCGCTAACATCTTTAGTTTGATATTTTTCGTTGTCTTTTATTTTCGTTTTGGGACACATTTTAATACAACTTGCGGCAACTCTTGTGGAATACCAACACCACTTCAGAATCAAACTTGATGTAATACCTAAGGCAGCTCGACTATTTCAATGGATCTATTTTTGTACTAGTAGAATGCCTTCGATTCAAAGGGACGTTTTAGCGTGTTCGAGGTGTAATTGTATCAAATCAAGAACAAATTGAATGTGTTTACATTTAAGTGCCTTTGAATACATCATGTGCAACTGCGAGGCGGTGGTCCGGCAGAGACTCCACTATCTCGAACAGACGCACGTAGAACCGAATAATATTAGAACTACCGCTCCCAAAAAATCCTAGACTTCTTCAGAAGTTTGGAGATTAACTAGGATTAAAAGACTAAGAGTACTCACAATAGATCTTAAAGGTCTGAAGAAGAGAGGCAGCATTGCCTATACAACCCACATCTAATCTAATCGCAGTGCCTTTGTCACCACGCTCGTTGTTATTTTAGAATTTCCTCTCACAAATAGTGTTTTCCTTTTCTTTTGACAATCACTAAGTTGATCAAATTTTTTCCTCCTGTGACGTGTTCATCATCTGCCGTTGATGGTCTAGGTAAAGCCAACGGCAATCTTAATACTTGAATTAGGATAAGCTCATTTTCCAACCAGTGAATGTTATTCCTTAGAAATCTTTCTCGATGACTGTTCAATTTTTGCTATTTTACATTTAAATAGTTGCAGAACTTTCTAACTTTGTCTGTGATTGCACAAAGAGCATTTCCAGATAAAGTCACATTAAAGCAGAAACAGGGCTGTTCCATTAATGTTAAAAGCGGGACAGAATTTTTACTGAAATATGTTTTTCTCCAAAAAGCATAGTTATACGTAGCTGTTTTCTTCAGTTCTTCATTCAACAGTATTCAAAGTACCTACTAAATATCAACTACAATTTTACAGGTGGGGTTTGACATTTTTTTGTAGTCTTAAGTCGATTTGAAAAACCACATCGGCGACCTAGTTCGGGACAGTCATCCAAATAAAAAAAGTGCATTAAGCACGAGAAATCCTGCTAGCTGGTAACACTTTGGAAATCCACCTATTCGAGTAATCAACACCGTCAATATTACGAACAGTAAGCACTAACATTCCAGAGTGAACGAGTTGTTGAGAAAACTCAACCGAGTACTTTTCAGGAATGAATAGCGCAATCGGGCAATAATTAATATGACCCAAATACCGGGCCGTGGAAACGCCCTGATCAACGTGATCCTGTAATAGACCACCGAATACTATGAAATTTTATTTTCCGACTAATCAGTTTAGGCATTCCAACCGCGCAGGAAACTCATATAGAAGACTTCAAGGACCCGAACACTAAGAGTCAAGGCTCATCAGATCATCCTAAAAGGAAGTCGAACAGAATGAAGGGGACCACCTGAGGAGGAGGTTAAATATCCACAATAACTAAACAGTTCGTCTCACACTGACCACACATAAAAAAATAAGCAAATCAACGGATGAGAAACGGAGGAAACGAACATTCGATGGTAACTGTTTGAATTCTGGTGTTATTTTCGCACAAGGAAACAATGAAGGGCGACTGCAATGTTCGCTCCCATGACAGTATTTCTATCCATGAGCTTACATTTGAATTTTCTGTTAGAACGTATCGTAGATGTAGTGAACTACATAAAAAGTAGGCCATGTAAAAACAAATTTTTCAAAAAGCTATGCATATAGATAGGACCTCAACATGGAAAACCTTATAGCGTCTCTCTTTCTTCATTAGGGCTGCTGAGTGTCTTTTAGTAATAATGTGGAGTCATAAGACCTAGTAGACGACATTATTGGTTGTTATTATTGATTGACTGTTATTGTTGATACTATTGGTTGTTATTATGCAATTTCTTTCAAAAACATCAAAACCTTGTTAAAAATTGTTGAGTTAGCGGTATTTTCGACCATTTTGAATTACTTATATGTCAGTATGTTGAAATTATCATTGCAGTTATTAATGCAATCAAGACGCTAACACAAAGATGGAAAGCAGGAAAAAAGTACGAATAAAATCAGTATTATAAATATTTAGATATAGTTTATTAGCTATGCGAATATTAATTAGCCTTTACTATAGAACACAACTAGAAACTGGCTTCTTTTGCACAAGTGTATTTACGCATTAGTACATTCGTTTCTATATACACATACGAGTACCTACATACTACAGACCATCATGCTGTTACTGTTGCATTGCGGTTACCTTCACATAACTCTATTACACCGGCAATTTGTGGCAGAGCAAATAAAATTTAGCGACAGTTTACAGTAATAAACTAGAATTATTTTCTAGCCATAGAATTCGTTTAACCAATACATTCTTAGCTTTGTTTCAAAATAATTTTAATTAGACTGAAAATAATACCCGAGTTAAAAAGCTAAGTGCTCGCTTTTCGTTAAAGCTCGCTAACTTTACGACATTTAAGAATAGCACTGTATGAAACGGAAGCTAGAGAAACATAAACTTGATTCACCTCCTACTGCAGAGCTACCGTCTTAGCAGTCTAGATGTTCTGCCAAAGACAATGACAGTTTTTAATAACTTTCACGAGACGGTGGCAGTAGAGAATGCTCTTGTTATTCTTATTACCGTAGATGGTTTCAGAAGGTTCCTGAAGCGAAACAATCATGAAATTTATTCGGTGATCTTGCTGAGTTTAATATCGCGCGGTTCAAAGCTTCTGGTGAACTACAGAATGTAATATGCATGAATATCTGACGGTGCTATCGCTGTGCTTTTGCTGCTTTGAGATGATTTATGTATACGTTTTAAGGAGTAATAAGAACAACGAAAGCACTAATATTCATAGGTCATAAAATATTTTTAATAAAATATATCACAGTAGGTATGTTAACTATTGTGAAAATTAATCAGAAAGAATATAAAAATGCGAACTATACAATAGTCACAGTTTTATTCGTTTTATAATAACGCTGCGAATTATACAAGTTAAGTATTGAAACCAGGCCCTTCAGAATAAAGCATAGTGGTGTTTCCGACAAACTAGAATTCTTTGCCAAATAAAAAAATGTAAATGTAGGATGCGGCAAGATACAAATAAAAGAATCTCGCTGCAACAGTTATGGATCATGTTTAACCACGCTGCTTTTACTTTAATGTTGGTATAGAATAATTTCACAAAAATTAAGGGCACAGGTATTACATGAAGACCACTCCTTGAAGTGAACAATGAGATGCATATTTATACCATACTACCAAAACTCGAAAAAAGAGTCTAGTGTGCGTGCAGCATATTAAAAAAAAATCTGGAGTCACAATTCGGCAGCAACTACTTCATGGTGGAAGTCTTGTTTTGACAGTTTTTTAATTTATAATTTAAATATAAAATATTGTTAAATGGCAGTAAATACAGATTTTTAAAACTTGTGTAACAATATTGCTATGGATGATGTAAGTAGCTTGAGTGGGAACACAGTTGGCAAGGTACAATGACTCCATTGTCCACCGTCAATGCCATAACGATTACAAAACTTATCTAACTAGGTTCTAGTTCTATCGAGTCAACTTCTAGGTTTGCAAATGCAGATGTGTTAAGCACATTTTGATTCACACTCTTAGATTTTCCTAAGTACCGTTAATATAGAAACCTATTTCTAAAGCCCATTTGTACCATACTTTTTAAATGTAATTTTAACACAAAAATAAATTTAATCAGGTACGGTGCATAAAATCTTTGGTTTCATTTCCTAAAGATTTAGCAGCATCATTTGCATAAGATAGCTATAAAGTACGTATCTTCGTCAAGTCAAAATTATAATTTACCACAACAGAAAAGAAATAGGCAGAGAAATAAAAAAAATACTTTGGTTAACCTCTTCGAACCCCTGGTATCATATGTGTTACTACGGCTTTATATAATTTTTTTCTGCTTTCCACAAAGTAATTGCCCGTTGTGCTCAGTAATTTTCTACTCTTATATGGTATGCGTCTTAAAGTATGGATGAATTATTTTTAGCACCTTGCTTGTGGCAGTTACTACTAAGATTGTAAATATAGTCATCGTTTTAGCCCGTCAAGTTATTATTATTATACTTTGAGTATTGCTTAAGACATGTTTTGTATATGATAAAATATGTTTATGGAGGTAGAACTTCAGGAGTTCGACGTTGGTACGATACCGAGGAAGACAAGGATGATCTTGGAATCAACGAACAAAGTTTAGGGGCTTACCAGAACCAAATATTAGGAACCGAAAGTGAAGATGATCAAGCAAATGAAAAAAATGGAAAAGAACAACAATTGACCGACAAATTGAAAGGTACCAACCCCTTGTTCATATTCTGTCTCCCAGCAATCATTCCAGAAGCGATTCACTATTCTATTGTACTCAAACGTGTTTATTGATATTACCATACCTATAGCACTCGAATGTTTTGGAAATTGGATGTAAGAGTTCCAATTGTTTCAGAGAACATGTCTAAAAACGAGTTCTTATTCCGAACATGGTTAAAATTGGTAGACAACTATAATGTTTTAATAGAAGCCAAAAAGATGATCCATTCTGGAAAATTAGACCCATTTTAAATGGAATACAAAGCCGTTGTTTACAAACCTGACGTATATATCACATTTCAGTGGGTGAAGAAACCATGGCGTTATGTACGATTGAGGCAAACCACATCCAACGAAGCTCAAAACTTTTGTTATCACCACACCTACAGGAACTCCGCGAGAATTTTTATGTAAGATACTTCACATCAGAAATAGTAATTGACGCGCTTCTTAAGAAATAAATTTATATCACGGTTACTCTTATGAAAAATCGCATCCCAAACACAATCACTGCAATCAAAACTGACGCAGAACTAAACACATGCTGAAGAGGTTCTCACGATATGATGGTTACAAGAAATAATACAATTGGTGAAGGTAAACGATATGATTCTAAACCTTTTTTCATTTGGAACACAACAAAGTATGTTTCAAATTGTCCCGACACCCCCATATATACATTTTTATATTCTAGATTCTAGAGTGATATCTAATCTGCGAAGACAAGTACAGGTGTGCTGCGAGAACTTAAATAGACCTATACACATTGAAGCCAAGTTTCGATAAAATTCGATTGAAGATCGCTCAGTCATCATTATTCTGAGAAGAGTTTGAAGGTACGCAGATCCAACATGTGGAAAATTCCGGCAATACAAAACACGACTGCTTTCGTGAGAGATTTTTTTGGCAGACAAATAATATTTTCAAGCTTGCATTGCAATTAATCACTCTGATCAGTAAAATGACTCCACTTTCAAATAATTCAATGAAACAGAAAATCTTTGGTTTCACTAATTTTAATTGCAACTACAACGGTCGTTTTACCAGACATTGGCTTTTATAGGTAGAAAAATATCAATACATAAATGCACAGAGAATGCACATTTTATAGGTTAAAACAAATATCAAATACATAAAATGCTGGAGCCAACGACTAGTAGAAATTAAGATTTAATAGAGATAAATTATTAACATCTAGCTGATAGTTAATAACCAACGTCTATTAATTTCTAAACTTTCTAAACGGTTAAATTTCATACCTTGTTCGATGTATAAACTATTTAAATTTCGCATTGAATTTGTGACCACATTCTAACAAAGTGTTAGCATAAGTCTCATGATACATTAAAACCGAATCCAACTTGATTTCGTAAAACTATAACATGCAGATTCTCTTTAGATCAGGAGTGTTCATTATATCGATTAAACACTCCGCAATTACAGCAATAAGATTCATCTGTCCATAACACTCGACCTGCAAAGTTATTTATTTCTGTACTTCTGCGGACAAACCACCTACAAAATGCTAGCCTGCGGTCATAATCTTGCGGTCCTAAAGCTTGGCCAACACATAAGGGTAAGAGTAAAACTTGGTGCTTTTTTAAAATCCTGGCTAAACCTGTGCTTCTATTTGCCTTGAAATCCGCCATCTTCAATTTTTGTTTGACATTAATTTTAAATTGTCTTCAATAATAAGGAACCCGATTTGGGACGTCCTGTATAGTGAAGATGTATGTATGTACTATAAGAGACAAATGAATTGAATCGAAAAGCCATAGAATTTCTTCGGGACTAAATCAGGTAGCGAAATATAAACAGACAAACAACTTGGTCAACTGTAAAGTGCCAGCGGCTGTATGTTATAAAATATTTTAGACATAAGTATAAAGACATTAGGTAGTAATATCTTCCGCAATAGCATGCACTGTAAATACACCTACAAATAGCATTATCACAGTGTCCGCTGTAATATTTATCAATGTATGTGATCGTCGTATACACATATAAAAAATAGTTATAATTTGCGATATATAAAATACTACTTTAAGAAAAAAATATTTTTTGACAGAATTAGAGCATTGCGATCCATCCTTAATTATACTAATATTTACTTCTTAGAAAGAGTTTCTAATGTAATTACGGATTTGCTAATACAAATAATTAAATACTTTTATTTCACAATGATTGTATTATTATATATAGTATAGATGTGGCTATAGAAAATGATGATCCTTTCGAAGTATTAAATAATGTCTTATCGCATTATAATCTTCAACATTTTCTTGAAATGTTATGTAGTAGATTTTTTTGTGTGTTAGTTAACCTTTATTGTTAATTGTTAATTATGTAAAATTTTATGATTTGATTGTATACTGTGTCTTCGAAATAGAATATTCGAAAAATTCTAAAAATTATTATATTCTTGAATTGTTTGGTTTAATTTCTACCCTCCGGCCCATCTGTTATTTTAAAATATACAGGGTGACTGGTAATGAAACGATCATACTTTACAGCGTGTTAGTAAAAATCATTTGCAATAGATATAGCCCAATTTGCCTTATTCAAAAGTCACCCGTTTTCGAGATATTGTAACATTTACGAAAATAATGGAACTTTTCTCAATTTTTCAGTTTGTCTGGCTATAGGACATCTCAACACACATTATTTATCGGTGACAATTACGTTAACAACTTAGAAAATTAAAAAAAAAATAAAACTTCCGCTTTTGATGAAACTGTAGACACATTCGCTAAATAAATAGTCACAAAGGCAGAGGTTGTGTCTACAGTTTCATCAAAAGCGGAAGTTTTATTTTTTTTTTAATTTTGTCGAAGCACCTATTTAACGTAATTGTCACCGATAAATAATGTGTGTTGAGATGTCCCCTAGGCAGATAAACTGAAAAATTGAGAAAAAGCTCCATTATTATCTATTGCAAATGATCTTTACTAAGACGCTGTAAAGTATGACCTTTCATTACCAGTCACCCTGTATACTTATTTGCAGTATACATACCTTTACCGATTATTACTATTCTAGGTTTCACTAGAACATTCAAAGCACAATAGATAGAAAATATGTTTTTGAATTATTAAGAGGCCCGACTACCGTTTGACAGTTGGCGATGTTGCCACAGTTAAATTTTTTCATAATATAATGTTTTTACAATTTATTTAAAACGTATTTTAAAATTGGGCTTCATACACACATGTGTAGACGCATTTTGCATGCTCATAATAAATTTCAATAATTAAGTCTAAAAATTAAGTGAGTAATCCCTATTCCCTTATCAAGGTAAACGGGAATGGAGATTGTGAAGTTAATATCAAATATTAATAGAGAAAATTGTAGGTATATAAGTAATAATATAAAATATATATAAAATAATATAATATATTTGTAGAAATATGTGTATGAAGCCCAATTTTCAAATTATATTGAAATAAAATCAAGCAAACGATTTATAGAATTATGTAGATATGGTACCGCTGCAAAATAATTAGCTCGTAGACGACCGTCTTAAGTATTGCAAACTACTTCATCCTGTATTTTGTCGTCGTAGATAAATAATCATTTTTCAGATTAAATTGCTTCTATTGTTTTTTTATAGTATTTTATTTGACTTCGTCCCTTTTCACGCACTATAGCGAATTACTTTATATGATATAATGATACTATATACGTATTGTACATATGTATGTATATCAGGAAATATTGATTGACTTATTGAATAAAAATTAATTTAATTATTAATAATAATAATTAATTAATAATTAATTTTAATTATGTATACTAATTGTGCAAATGCAAGAGGGTTGTAAGTCATACGTTAAGGCTTAAAAGTATATATATTTCAATATACAGATCGTTGCATCGCAAGTGCCGTCAAAATATTATATCGATAGTTGAACGGTATGCCTCAGTTAAGTCCATATGCCGCGCCGGCGCCGATACATGTTGCAGAGAATACGTATGAATATTTGGATATTTGCAGTCTCCAGTTAGGCATTATAGAAGGTAGTTGTCTCATATGTTCTAGCGCTTTGCGATATTTTATTACGTTTTCATTTTTTATTATTCTTGTTGAAACAATATTCTTTTCATTTGCATTTTCTTATTATATCCTAATCTGTTAATTGTCTCATTCTTCAAGCATTTTTGCTAAACATATTCGTTTAGTTAGTGTTTTGTCGTCGTTTCTATTAGGTTTTCTGCAGAGTTTAGTGTAAGATACATACATAAGTATTTATTTAGTTTGTTAATTTGGTATTTATATGTTATAAAAATAATGGATGTTTATAATTTAGTTCAAAGAAAACAAATTATTAAGTGGTATCATCAGGAAATACCCTTAAGGCAAATAATAGAGCGCTTTTATGAGAATTATCAATCACGAGCCGCTCTAAAAACAATTCAGCGAATAATAAATAATTTTGAAAGATTGGGCTGTATTGTCGAACAAGCACAAACGTAATAGGCAGCCATTTGTTCGCCAAGACGAAAGAAATCTTTTAGTTTGTGCCAGTATCGAACAGAACCCGAAAATATCTTCATTGGGTATTAGTGAGCAGCTGCATATTTCTAAAAGCACAGTATGCCGTGTTTTAAAGAAAAATAAATACCATGCCTACAGATTACAGAAAACAAATGAAATATATCCCGAAGATGAAGAACAGAAAATGGAATTTTGCGAAAATATGATGCATATTTGCAATCAAAACGCAAATTTTATTGCAAATATATTATTTACGGATGAAAGTACTTTCCCGTTGCACGGAAGACATAATCCCGCTGTACCTCCACACTGGGCAAGAGAAAACCCGCACCTAACATACAATGCTAGAACTCAGTATCCCCAAAAATTAAACGTTTGGGCGGGATTACTTGGAGAGCATAAAATTGGACCATTTCTTATAGATGGCAATTTAACAGGAGAGAAGTATCTTAACTTGCTCCAGAATCGAATTACCCCACGCCTCCACGAATTGGCGCTCAACTTGGATAACATATGGTTTCAACAGGATGGGTGTCCCGCTCATAATAGTAGAGTTGTACGGGAATATCTTCATAATGTATTTCCAAACCGTGTTCTAAGTACTATTCGCTGGCATCCTAGATCACCAGATCTCTCCCCTAATGACTTTTTCTTATGGGGATACATGAAAACTAAGATCTATACATTTGAAAACGATAGACCAAACAATTTGGCAGAATTGCAACAAAAAATTATTAATACTTTTGATGACATTCCTCCAGCAATTTTACAGAATGCGCAACGAGGCTTCTACGATCGTTTAGCATATTGCTTTGAGGCGACCGGAAGACGTTTCGAGCATTTAATGCATTAGAAAAGTGGTCGCTTTTATATTAACTTATAAAATAATAATTTATGACTAATAATAGATTCCTTCTGTTGTAACATATCCATATTTTTTTAACGCTTATGCCTGCAAATATGAGTATATTTATTTTTTATTTAGCTACTAATTACAGAATTTAAATTTCATTATTTTACTGTGAATTATTGTGATAATATATAGTATTACTATTCTCCACATTGCTTTAATATTTTACATTTTTCATTCGTCATAAACATCTTCTTACAATACATATTCTGTGTTTAGTTTTTATGAGGATAAAAACAGCGGGCACATTGTACACGTTAAAGAAAATTTTATCATATGAGTCTACCTACATTACGTATAATTCATACACCGGCGCAGCTATGCACGTACTACATACATACTACAACGCTAAGACCTGCTCAACGAAGTAACACGTCAATCGGAGCGAGGGTTTGACGGCACTTGCGATGCAACGATCTGTATATATGCAGATATAAACTGTAGCGTATTTTATACATAAATATGTAAAGCTGTATACCTGAGACATACAGTTGACCAAAGAAATAGTAAAGAGAGTAGTCAGAGACTAAATCGCTATCGGCACCCCGCAAAATAGGTGATTCAGTTCTTTTGTCTGCTATAGTACATTTATACAAATGTAGCACAAGACCCGTTTTAGTCGCATTCCCGTTAGTAATATAGATCAGAGGGTTAGTGTACACATACGAGTCAAATTGCAATTAAAGCCGAGTAGGAGCCATCAAGCCACTGTTATCGTGTTGCATCCCTTACCGGCTTTATTTACATTTTATATTAATCCTACTAATTAGATTATTTCATTAAAGAGTCCGCAGAATACTGTAGTATACATAATCCCGCCCTATTTCAACATTCTTTGCTTTTAATTCATTATTTGTAAAACTTACAGTGCGCTCTAACTTCTTCAAGTTCTCACTAATCACTTAAGTCTCTTAATTTAATTGAATGAGACAGTACCGACGAATAAATTTCATTTTACTATAATCCGTTAGGCATACTATTTTACTCTAGATAATTTTAACATATGATTGAACAGGGCGCATAAACATAGATAGTGAGATACTTGTCTGTGTAAATAAAATTGCGTACACAAATGCATAACGTATACAAGAAACACTAAATGTAGCTCCTAATTAAAGCAGACATTGTGTGTTACACTCTTTCTTTTATCTCCATTATCAATTTACCAAACTGTGTTTGCATGCTTGAAAGCGCTTAAGTTACAGAAAACTCTAATAATTACTGTAATTAAAGCGAACGAAATTCTTATAACTTATAAAGACATCGAAGAATTCCTCTCTCTTGAAAAAGTATTCCTAAAGGAAATTTCACTTCTTAATTACCAATAACGACAACTAATAAAGACTTCGTCTCTATAATTAACCAAAGGAATCGTACAAAACGAAGCCGTGTAAACAAGAAGCCTGAAGTTGCTATAGAGCAAGCGAACGAACGGTAGACGCAGTACAACAGCAAGTCAAGAAACACAAGTAGAACTCGACGAAGAAGAAATAAATTAATGAATATCTTTGCAGGTGTATAGAAGCGGTCTCCGTCTACCGTGGCTTCCTGCCTACGTGTGAGGCTACATGGTAAAGAGAGCGCGTGTCCCGAATATTGAAAGATATTACCGTCGTACACAAATAAAGTGGAAAATAAAAGGTGTGCTTCCAAAACAGGAACAAGTGTCAAGTGATGTCATTAGCGGTAATAAATATACAGGATACTGCAATAGTAGTTGAATACACTACAATTAAGTACAAAGTTCAAGTCAAATCTGTAAGAAATATTTTCTTATATCATAATATTATACATCATTTTCAGAAGGCATCAGTTTTAAAATTAGGAAATATTTTAGAAACTAATATCATCATGCTTGTAATTAGCTCACGCCTGAAACGTTTTGGGAGGGCTATGGTTTCATATTAGCAAAAGATTAAAACGTGTAAGTTAATTATATTCATATATCTTAAATTTTGTGGTTATTATTCAATATAATGTAAATTTTCTGTTATTTAATACCACTTATGACTGCCAACAATTTCACATTGATATTTTCTTGATGTTTATGCATACAAATTGTGTATAAAGTTTTGATCGATCCTGTACGTATGAATGCACTATACTGATTTGGATACCATACATAAATCATTTTTGGAACGGTCGGTGGTGCGTGCGGCGCGGTGGTTTCCTGAAACCTCTCTTCGCTTAAACAATGGGCAAGGAAGTTATCTGTTGGGAGAGTCAAAGACCTCGTGTGAGCGCACGAATTTTACAAGATAAGCTCAGACGGCATACAATCGTTATTAGTCGATGTGTGGTCGTCCGATTTTGCGGACAAGAAAATAATCGCGAATAATTTGGCAAGTGTATAATTACAAGATATTTCGATGATTGCGATTACAATTTTCCGCCCTCCATGCGTGATGAATTTGGACGTTGTGAAGAATGAATCATCTTAGCGAGTGTTGCAATCGATGCAAAGTAAAGATATGTACGATGCTGGTTAACCATTTTCATTAAAAAATAACGTTGTTTAAAAAAAGTTAATTATCAGAAGTGCTGTTCTTCTTTCTTAATGTGTTGAATAGCGGTTTCCTTTGCCAGTACGATATACAGATATATGAAAGATATGCGTAGAATGCATAATAACAATACAGGCAATAAAGTTAAGCTTTGTAATTGTATTATAATTCGAAGTGGAAAAAACTCGACATTAAATACAATTCTATTTCGGGAGGTAAGCAAATATTACGATCGCCAATATACAGTGTGTCACCACATCGCACCTTACGCATGAATAGAACAGGTGGTTGAAAGATATTGAGATGAAATTTTTATCTTCTGTGGTTCAGTAAAAAAATTAAGTATGCTTAGGAAATTTTCCAAAAATTAATAATATTTACAACTTTTATAAAATGTAAAACTACAAAACAGTATATAGATCAATTTCTTTTTCAGCTAAAGCTATTCATTTATTTAAAAGGTTCGCCATCTTTATTCACACATTTCTCAACATTTATCCTAAAGTATCTCCTCAGGAGAAAAAGAATTTGACAGGACTCTTCAAAACTTCTGCCCAATTTAAAACCCTATTTGAATAAATTACTATACTACTACTCCAAAAATAAAAATCCATGTCAAACTTGCAAAGTCGACTGCGAAGGATAACCGTCGAGTTCAAAGTATGAAGGATATCTTGCTTTGTACAGGAGTTAGTCCACAAACTAACTAAATATTAAAGAAATGGTACACAAGACATTAACTTTTTAAACTATTACCGTTTGGAATTTATTACATAATCGAATAATTCTACCATTGGTAGTAAAAGTTGATTCGTGTGAAAAAATATTTTTATAGAAATCTATATATTCCAAAATGTTCTTAGCCAAAGTAAGATAAAACTTCAACCTTCGGGATTCATCCTCTTCATCTAACGTGTAACAAATTCTAATTTTATAAAGTTTTATATTATTTACTTTATAAATAGGTAAGTTTTCTTAGTAAAAACTTGGGCTATCCGATTAATTGTAAAAAAAAATGCACTAGTATTTTGCACTTTGTATTCGGAAAATTAACATTAAATGGTTTAATAATTGCGGGAATAGATAATTCGAATTAGCTAGATTTGTTGTGGTGTAGTAGCAGCATAGAAAACACTACAGTTAATTGCAATAACTATTCTTGATAAAACTATAAAAACGTTATCATTTTCTCATATCCACAGCATACTGGAATTTTCAAGAATGATACCAATCCTGTTAAAGTTTTTATCATTCCGAATAACTTTTTTTAATATGTTTTATTTCGTAATTTTAGACTTTTTATTTAATATTTAGATGACAAAGAAAAGTTACCCAATTTTGTTCACAAATTGTCATTCTGAACAACCTTTTTCAATAACATTTTGTCGTATTCCCACAGAACATACACTTTACTGGTGGAAGAAATTCCTTTTTTGAAAATTTTGAAGACATCCTTGATCTTTCAAAACTAAAATTATGGCACAACTTAGTGTCTATTCAAGTAGGCCTGAACCCCAGAAGATGAAATTTCAAGATTTTTCAACCCTCATCAACCTATTCGCGCGTCGACGGCAAGACTCACTAGAAAACTATCTGGAATCTTTTAAAATACAAAATACAAAGTTGGGAGTAAATAAAACACTGGCGAAATTTGTCTAGCTCTCAAGAAATAATTCATTGATGACTAAAAGTAGAGCTTCGTGAACAAAAGTAATGGGCTCCATTGGTGGAGTGATCTAACTGCTATAAAGATTTGAACTCAAATTGTTCGTGGTCTAAACGAAGTACATACATATAATACATATGTATTACTATCTGATAGATGATCTGATATCTTATGTGTTATCTATAACACAATTTCGTTTATAAAAGCTATTCAAAGTATCGCAAGAATGTGCTCTGCAAACGGACATATAAGAGAACTAGGTTCTAACAATGTTTCTACATACAAAAACTAAATGCTTGGTTTAAATATAACTGCATCAGTTGAAGTACACGATAAGTTTGTATGTGATGAAAGTGAAGAAACGCATTTTTAAAACAAATACATTATTACACGGACAATTAAAATATAATGTTCACTTTAAAATTAGAAAAACTCAGATTATGAAAGTCTTGAAATAAACATTATTTGTTTTAAATGTTAGATTATCAAATCTTGAAATATGAACGAATTGTTTCAAAAAGACTGATTAGAGAAAGAAACAATAATCCTAAGTTTAGAGTTGTGAACGCTCTTAAAAGAGACAATATCATTTCAAACAGTATACATCTCCAGTAGTAGGTATTGGTGCACTCTGGCCTGGGAAAATTCCGAGGACCGTGGGAAAGTTAGTCCACTTTCAAGGGCTACCTGTTACAGCTGAACAGCTTTCGAACGATACCTGCGTATTTCGACTGCTATATGTTCAAAAGCTGTTCAGCCGTAACAGATAGCCGTTGAAATAAACAGGTATATCTGTTCGAAAGCTGTTCAGCCGTAACACGTTCCCACGGCCCTCAGAATTTTCCCAGGCCAGAGTGCACCAATACCTGCTTCCATTTCTCAACACAAATAATTCAAAAGTGATTATATGAAATATACTCTAGTCGGTAGAAGTTCTTTATGGAATAATTTATTCGTCCGTCCATACTGAGATTAATCTTTGACGTGCCATCTATTCACTACCAGCCAAAGCATAGAAATTGCAACTTATCTACCATTACATACAGTTATGTACAAAGTAACGGCAATGCAATAAAAAATGCTGAATCCAAGTATTTTAATTGCATTCGAGATAAGAGGTACGTACATATACGTATGTGCATATAACAGATGACAAATTGACATACAAACCGTGCTTTACTAAGTTTCTGCTGTTTTCTTAGAATGTTAGATTTTGTTACTGTGTAAAACAGACTTTTATTGATGATATTCAATTAATTGTGAATTTTTTTAGTTTTGTGCAAAAAATATGTGTCGAGCGAAGCATTGTGCGTCTGAAAATCATGTATTAATTCAAAAATTAGTAAGAACACTGAAAACTGAAAAATTCATTCATGAAGCGCTAACATGCTCAGTGAAAATTATTCGAAAACGGATGATATAGGATAATGCGATTGCTATAAGTTAACGAAAAATTTCTTTGCTGAAGAAGCGACATTAAAATTTGCCAGTTGTTGGATGGCGAAATACTTTGGGGTCAGATGAGAGTAAGGTCGTATTATTTATATCAAAAGGATTAAGGTAGCATTAGAAGACTGTCAAACATGAAGGAACCTCTATTACGGTGTGGATATGTATCGCCTACTATTATGTTGGACCAATCTAATGAATACAGACGATTATGTATCAATTTAGTTATCTAAATATACTTGAAACTAGGGCTGTTGCTCGAAACTGGGTACCCAGTTTCGGGTAACAGGTATGTACCTGGGTACTCGATATTGTTAACAACGGTTCGGCCCGGTCTCGGGTAATACCCGGTTCTGCTCGATTTCGGGTAGTCGGTTTCAGATACCACATTTCGGGTAACCGGATTTCCAGCATGCGTTTTCAAGTTTACGTCTTAGTTACTTAAATACCAATCACTATCCATTATTGTTACATTGTTAGTTGTTAAGTACGTAATTTCTGAAAACATGCAAATAAAATGCAATATTTTGGTGGATTCTCTTATGAAAACCTTTAATTATTAATAAAGAGGAGGTTATTTCAAACATAATCTCCTAAATATCTTAAATAAGCATCTGAATTTTACTTCATAAATCGTATATAAAACAAAATGTTATGTTTTACTTGGATCGCTCACAAATGTTTTAAGATGTTACTTATACCTAACTCTGTAATGGGTGGTAATTGGTATTTATGAAATTAGCTAAGATGTAAACTCAAAAGCAGATGCTCAAAATCCGGACACCCGAAATCGGGTATTAACCGAAACCGGGTTTTACCTGAAACCGGATATTACCTGAAACCGGGTATTACCCTAAATCAAGTAGAACCGAGTACCCGAAACCGGACACTCGATTGTGCAACCGGTTACTCGGGTAACCCGGAACGGGGTAGTGCGGTGGACGGGCGCCCGGTTTCTGAAAACGACGACAGCCCTACTTGAAACGGTCATTCTATCCCATGCTGAGGAAAAAATTCAAAAACGTACATTTAAAAGTGTTAAGGACTTGTTACGGGAGGTTTCGGCTGAGATTCTGATGTAGCCTGTGCAATTACCAGACCTTAAGCTTATAAAAGATCTGCGGACAGACGTGAAGCATGCACTTTTTGCAGAGGTACTGCTGCACCTAGATCGAGACCAGGATTATGGGAGACAATCGAAAGAACCTGGTGTAACTCGACGTGTAAACCACGCTAGAGGCCAAAAGCCTACGGTAACTACTGTAACCTTCTGGCGCCCTTCACTTAGTTTTGCTCCTGAAGAAGCCACTTACATTAGTGGCAAAACATCGAGTTTGAGAAAGTTGTATATATTTTTTGTATTTTAATTTTTACTTTTGTTTTGTTTTTGTATGGTATACATTTACTTACTACTATAACGTGGTCAAATCCCAGAACAGTGGAAGCCTTCGATTTCATTTGATAAAATTGTTTTTAACAATATATTTGTCTTATGTCTATGAGACTACATTCAAAAAATCTGATAGATATCTATAATGTTTGCTACATATAGTTTTGAGTATAATTTTTTAGACATCCTAATTTTTTATTTTTTTATACAAGGTGTATATAAATTGTCGCAAAACCTACACGTAGCGACACAGTTTGTTCGAATTTGACACATAATTCTTATCGTAAAATGTCGTATCATGCTTTATGCGTCCTCGGGGACCACATGAAACTAACATCCATTTGGGAACACTGTAGTTTTATACTACCGTAATAATACATAGAATACTTGTCAAAATTGACAAACGAGAATTTCAAACGACAAATTGGATTACACAATTGATACATAGGGCAAAGCAATAAAAAACACTTTATTAAAACAAAGTTAGTAGTTTTGATTTTTCGAACGCATCTCTTGTAATAAATTAGCATCACTATTACTTAAGCATCTGTTCAAAACTTTGTCCTTAATGAAACCCCAAACAAAAAAGTCTAAAGGATTAAGGTCGGGAGATCTTGCAGGCCATAAGATAGGACCACCGCGACTAATCCACCTGTTAGGGAAGTGTTCATCCAACCACTCTCTCACATTACGAACAAAATGTGCAGGAGCCCCATCATGCATGTAAAACATGTTACGGCGTATGTTCAATGGCATCTCGTCAATAACTTGTTCCAATACATTTAAGTACCCGTTGGCACCAAGACGATTTGGCAGATAGATTGGTCCTACGACTTGGTGATGTATTATGCCCAGCTAAATATTAACTGAAAACTTTCTTTGATAACCGTATTCCGGAATAGCATGAGGATTTTCATCTGCCCAATGGTGAAAATTATGGATATTGACTACACCATCTATGGTAAACATAGACTTGTCGGTCCAAAGAACACTTCTTAAAAAATTACCATCTTCACGAATTCTATTTAAGATACTATGACAAAAGTTTAAACGATGTACGTTATCTCTTTCATAGAGCGGCTGTACCTTAGTTATATGGAAAGGATAAAGATGGTTTTCACGTAGAACTGAATGAACGGTCTTATTACTGGGGATATTGGATGTGGACGCCAACAGTCGAGTACTGACGGAGGGATCTTCGCGTACTGAGTCTAGAATTTCCTCTTCCAGTTGTAATGTACGCCGTTGTCTAGGTCGACCTGCGTTGGGATTCCTTTTATAAAACGAACCAGTTTCACGTAGACGTTGGTCCAGTCGTCGAAATACGTTTCCAGTAGGATGTCTCCGGTTTGGAAACCGTACGCTATATTCCTGTTCTGCCATGTTAGCATTTCCATTACAAAAACCATACATCATATACATATCGCTATATTCATTAAACGTAAAATCCATCGTAAAAGGACAAAACAATAAAACAACAACGATAAAACACAGAATCAGAAAAACTAATCGACAGAATATGAGAAAACACGAAATAGAGCAGAGCTTGCACAAAACTAAATACATACTTGAGAAAAATTAGTTCGGACAAATATGTCAAAATTTGACACTAATCATTTTGATTGAAACCTAATAAGATAACATACACATTGTCTTACAACGTTGCCAATTGTGTTTTTCAAGAGAGCATACTAATGAAGAAATGTTGAAAATAGACTCTACCATAAAAAAGAAACTGTTTTCGATAAATTAGGAATAAGAAGTTGTCTAAATTCAAAATTGCAGCTGTCTGTACCGACAAATATCGAACACAAGCGCTTATTAAGGGACTAAAAGTATGGTACAATATTTTACCATTGAGATTTTCGATTTAGAAACGAACGAAGAATGTCGGTGCGTATAGCTTTTGCGGCAATTTTTACACATGTTATATAGCAATTCTTAATTTTCTTCATCAAAGTCCCCGTGGGAACCCCATTTAAAGTACCTAATAATGATTCCCATGTATTTTAATTAGATAAATGTAAAACGTACAAAAAATTTAATACACAATATTGCATTTTTTTAATTGTAAATAATACAATACAAACGGCAAATAAACAGCAGTGAACTTCTCTCTCTACACCATTTCATATATCTAGCTAACAGTAATAATGAAAAAAATGGCGGTATCAAGCACACTCATTACCAACGAATACACATTCCTTATTTGTCATCATTGCCAACTAGACAATAAATCTACAAATTGTGGAAAGAGAACCGGTATTGGAGAAACGCATAAAGTAGGCCGACATCGCTCCGAGCACGTTCCAAAAATAAGATAAAATATTTTGTTTTTGTCGCTATTTGTCTCGAAACATTCGATTCCCATGATTGAAAACCGTACGGTTTTGACGGCTTCTTTTTTTTGTATTTTTTAGGCACATTGACGTATACGCGTCGATTTGAATAAATATTTCGTTCGACCTATATCTCTATACGCTTCCGCATAGGTACATTTATACTATTTTTAGAATGTGGAATTTTAAAAGGTACCTATTCGTTTTTGGCTCGACGTTTTATTTGTTTTTCTATTTAATACTATATCAGGCAAAGAATGTAAGAGTTGTATATGTTGAGAATGTCTTGCGATGTTACGAAATCAACAGAAAAAGTTGTAGAGGCACGCAATGATATTAAGGATTTGAAAGTATTACGACTTAAACATAGCAATTTAAGATATTTGAATTTAGAAATAAATTCCAATTACCATCGTTACTAACGTATGGTGGATGCGCCGTTGTTTAACGTCATTTTCTTTTAGCTAACAAGAAAACTCACTTCTCACAGTTAACATTCAAATTAAATCCTTTCGTTTATTTCTTAATGCAAAGATAGTTATCCGCATAAGAGGATTTTCTCTAAGAAACTACAAATAGAGGTTTCCATTTCACAAATTGCTACTGTATTCGTGCTGACACCACAATATCGCAGATAAAATAAGATCGATAAAAGTTCACTGGACTGCTGAGTATCTTTTTCAGGTTAACGTCTCGGTTCTGCTTACAGCTATAAGTAAGATGTGTAGTTTTTAAAAATACAATCTTATGCAAATAAACAAAAACACGGCACAATGTAAAAAATTTGAAAAGGTACTGTAACTTTTAAGAAGCGTCAGAAAAAATATGAATTATTCTTACTGTTTCTTGCTACTCTTTCAATTGAACCTGAGTTTACAGGTTATCAGTGCTCCCTTGTAACCATAGAGTTGAGCGAGTTCGCTTCTTATTAATGAAGAAATTGGCTGCAGACAGTACTGATAAAGAATGTATTTATATGGTATACAAAATGAGGTGTTGTTTGCCGCAATGCATTCTTGATATAGTACTAATTTTATGTGCGAATATTTTAAATATTGGATTTATAAATTTTTCGTAATTAGAAAGATAAACTTCTCAAGTATGTATAATCTGGAATGATCGACTAACGAATCAATAGTTGTGGTATCGTTTTCGTCATATTTGTTTTCTTTCTTAAAATGTTAACATAACCTAGGAATAATTTATTAAAATGTGAAGCCTTAATTGTACTCAAGATGAGCTTACGTTTCACTTTTTGAATAAATAATTTATTGTAGAATAACATTATTACGTTTCGTAAGTTAAATTTGTTCTAAATACCATTTGTTCCATTCAATGTACCACAAATAACTTTAAAAAAATACGATGTATTTTCTTTAATCTCTAAAATGACGGTTTAAGCGAAGTACCTTTTTCTGGAGGAGATTTTTTATTGTGATAATATTTTTCATTCCGATTTGCTTGCAAAGAAAATTGGTTTTGTTTCACTGTTAAAGCCGGCTTGCTTTTCAAAAATCAAAAATGTTCTTTAAATTCTCTTCGACACAAGCAATACTTGTTAGTCCCCCAAATACATAAATATTTAATAGGTACACATTTTTTTGATTTTTATAAAAGAAAATCTTTTAAGGACTCCAGTAATGTAATAACACATGTTAAGATAAGGAAAACTTCAAGAAAATTGGGGGTTTTTTTACGGCATTACTAACAGTAGGTCCTTAGTTAATGTACGCTATTGCACACTTAAGTCTTTATAAATCATTTACTATCACTGTCAATTTAAACTAATTTGGAACAACACTAGTAACGATAATATTTGATAAGTGCGTGTAGGTTTAATTTCTCTTTATTTTATTGTTAATACAAAATATAAATTTTGAATATTTAATGGACATGCTTCAATTTTATTTTGAATGTGGTGAAAGACCTTAAATGATCCACCATTAGACATGGCACATTCCACCAGTGTACACATGCAATTTTGTATCTAATTTAAATTATAAGAACAAAAATTCATGATGGACGGTTAGGCGAGCTCACCGATCATGGTATATTTATACACGACACAATTGCATACTAATTTGCAATTCAAAATTTCTTTCATTCACGCGGTTAGCAGCCGATTGTAAACCCGATAACGCCCGAAATATCTCCGGTTATGTATGTGGCATATTGATGCCAGCTCTATCCATCACTTGCTGGAAAACGATTATCCACGTAGACTGCAATTTTGCAATTTTTACTTAAATTAATGACAGAAAGATTCATTATTTGATCCCAAATTCTAAATATTCTAGTCGAACGATGTGCCGTGTTTACTAAAAACAACAATAAATACTGTAATGAAAAAAATAGATTTGTTATTGTTTGTTGTAGAGAAGGTGGAAAATTTAGAAGAATTACTTGTTAATCAATACAGAAAACTATACCTTGGGCTAGATAGAGCTGCTCCACATAATACTACAATAAACACAGTTCCTAAACACAGAGTTTGACTGAAGGCAGACCATTCCCTGTTATACTTATTTTTATTGAACCAAATTAGAGCAATTATTTATGTAACATACCATTAAAATGTAGATGATTTACGAATTACACTATCTAATTGGTATTTTGGACATATTTATAGAATGATGTTTCTACTAATTTAATTGCTTTTTAAAGAATAAAACAACCAAGAATTCTTATTTTATTGTCTTTATTTTTCATAGTTTTAAGGACATTTGTTTTGGTTTCTTCTTCATTAAAGATTGTTTCTTTATTACTAAAAGCTACAACAAATAAACATGTACATAATTAGTAAGTTTGGCGTTGTAGGTGTATTGATGATAACCTACACTACCTATTGTCAATTAAGTACGTCATGTAAAAAAATGTAAAAATTCTGATTTTCTTGCATTTTTCCTTAGCAAAGTGTGTGTTTTTATTACATTATTGGAATAGTTAGAAAAATTTCCTTTGCAAAAATAGAAAAATATATGTAGTACAATTTGAAAAAAAAGTTGAATCACGTTTATTGTGAATCGTATATGACAAATAGATACTTCACATTTTTTTTCATCTAGTCTTTCGGAAACCGTTAAATTTGAAGTATAGATCACTAAAATCTAGAGTTTAAAACTTTATTTTTAACCAAGTCAAAAATAAAAACATAAATAATGTCATAATCTTCAGTTGTCGAAAACTAGGAAGTTTTGCGGAAAAGGTACTTACAAATATTAGACTATAAAACTAGAGTGATAAATGGACACAACATATAAAATTTTTCATATTTTATGAAAGAGCTATATGTCTGTAAGTAGAAGGTCTTACTATATCATTACTGCATTATCATTATTTTCAGACAACCTCAAAGAAAATTGAAAAATAACAAAACCATTTTAACCGTTTTACATCAGATCGATGCGATGTGTATATTATGTACTAAGAAGTATTCGAACTTTGCACATGCGGTTTCTGCGGGTAAACAATTTTAATACGGTTAAGTGTAGCGGACATTCTCCCATATTTGATCGCGGAGTATGTAATTTCATATGCGTTTATTAATTAATGTATGACTGTATGTAGATAAACTGTTGGGGAGAACTATACCCGACATATGTCGGTGGTTTTATGTTACCAAGAGGCTAGAAACAACAAAGAATAAATTGTGTGGAAAGATACAATCGTGTGATAAGTGTATGGAATGTACAGTGGTATGTACGATCCCTTTCAAATTAAATGTGCATTTTTCAGGACGGAATTTCCATTTGGTAAATATAGGCTTTGCTTTAAAATGAATTTCATATCTTTAAAAAAGAGTACTGCTTATATTAACCTCTTCAGAGTAATTTTATTTGCTTTGCTCGAATTGAATCTGTAGCTACAATAAATTGTTGATTCATAAAATAAACGCAATCAATTTAGGAAAAATAATCACACAATGTTTTCCAAAAATGTTTGTTCTATTTGATGGATTATATACTTCGTAAAATGGTACCTTTTTTATTTCGACAGATTTTTGTTTAATATTTGAGAAAAAAGATTATTTGAGTTGTTTGGTTCATGGGCTACGGTAATGTTAAGGGGTTGTTTTTCAGAAAGAAGGGAGGCATAAGATGTGGATATATATTTTTTCGGTGGATTTTGTAGCATTTTAGATGGTTTAGACACTCTACAGAAAGACACGGAGTCTCAAAATTGGACGAATTCTGTTACAAGAATTAAGACAACAGATTGTTCTTCAAGACATTCCATCGCGTAGCTAGAACACCCACAGATTATCACATTTTCTAATAGTATTGAGGCACTTATGTAATGATGTTGTGTTCGCAAATTATCTGGAAATATAATATATATATATAGTCCATTTATTCTGATGACCTGTTATATAATCTGCACTGAGATTGAAGACGTGGTCTAATACGTCCTTAATTGGTTCAGTTTGAAAAATATCTATTTGAATTTATATTCATACCTTTTTTTTTTTTTTTTTTTTTTTTAAGTGAGGAAAAATGCCTTAACGCACCATCAGGGACGAGACCCGTCCCCGGTGTGTTGGGCTCGCACCCACTAAAAAACCTCACTTTGTCAGGTGTAGAATCCATCCCGGAACCGCTGATCGCATTACTTCAGGATGGCACCTCGTAGTTAGCCTCGGTCGGCTGCCTCCATTGCTTGAGTCTCTCTCTTCTTCTCCTTCAGCACCTTCTCGACGAACGTGGCGATCTTCTGCCAGCGGTCGTGTCCGGACAGCATCGTTTGCACGACGTTATCCGGCGTTAGAGGTCCTACTTCGTCTTGTAGAGCGTCCCTGTAGTCACTCCACCTCTCGCATTCGAAGAAGGTGTGGTGAGTACTCGCCGTCGGTCCTCCTACGTTGGCCATTAGTCGGCTCAACATCGTCGTTACTTTAGCGGCCTTATCGCTCGACGACTGAATCTGTTGCCAGAAGGTCATCTTGCTGTCGAGCCGCAGTCCGAGGTACTTCACGGAAGTTGTAGTGGTTATGACTTCCGTATCCACCGTCATCTCGATCTCCCTAGGGATTCTTCTCCTGGTCAGTAGAACGACCTCGGTCTTCTCCGTTGCCAGGGTCAGGCCGTGTTCGTCCATCCATGTGGTGACTCTTCGCATTACCTGGTTGAGCCTTCTCTGGGCATCCGCCTCGTCACGCGCTAGGATGACTGCCGCTACGTCGTCTGCGTATCCTATCAGATACGCATCTTGCGGCAGCTCCATTCGGAGGATCCCGTCGTAGGACACATTCCATAAGTCGGGGCCCAGTATGGAACCCTGCGCCGCTCCCGCTGTTATCTTCTTTGTACACGGCCCGCCTGCGGTGTCGTAGACCAGCTTCCTGTCGCTAAGGTAGCTGCGTATCATCCTAAGTAAATAGGATGGCGTGTCGAACGTGTTCTGCAAGGAGTCAAGAATGACGTCCCATCTCGCCGAGTTGAAGGCGTTTCTTACGTCCAATGTGACGAGCATCACCAGGGGTCTCGAGTAATGATTTCCCCGTTGAGCGGTTTCGAAGGTTTCCACTACCTGCGCTACGGCGCCGACGGTGGAGTGTCCCTTCCTGAAGCCATGCTGTCTCTCGGACAGGCCTCCCGCGTCGTCTATGCTGCTCTCCAGTCGTGTTTTCAGCAGTCTTTCTAGTAGCTTTCCAGCCGTGTCCAGCATACATAGCGGTCTGTATGCCGATGCCGTGCTTGGGTCACCCTTACCTTTGCTTATCAGCACTAGTCGCTGTACCTTCCATCTCTTGCAGAAGGATCCTTCTGTTAAACAGCGGTTGTACATGTTCAGAAGCAGATCTGGGCAGACGCGCGCCACAATCTTGACAGCTTCCGCCGGAATTCCGTCGGGTCCGGGTGCCTTCCGGTTTTGTAGGGAGTTCGCCGCACTTGACAGTTCATCTCCGCTAAAAAGCGGGATGTCGTTCAATATATTCATACCTATACATACCTCATAAAGATATAATACCTCTCAATAGAAATAATACTTCAACGTAAGGAATGTGCTTTATTTATAACTTGATACTTACAATATCTCTCGTTGCATTTCTTTAAAGGCAATACTTTAACTGGCTTGATCGTTTGTCACTCCTAATGGGCTTAGTATTTACGATTATATTATTGCATAACGATAATAGGCGTATCCATACGTGCCCCCATATTTAGAAGCATTTGAAGGGCGAACATTCTCGATATAATAAAAAAATAAATAGATATACATGAAATACAGAAAATACATTTTGTCTAATCACTAAACAATCTTTAATAGAGTTTATTAAAGAAAGAATAATACACTAAGTATTATCCGAAGTAATGTAAGTTGCATGATTATTATTGTCGCAACAAACTGATTCTCTAAAAAAATTTCTCATACATAATATAAAATATGCAGTACAGAAAGTTTAAAAACTCAAGCAACTGAACGCTGTAAATGTTATAGTAAAATATGCAGTACGCTTTGCTTGAAAATGTAAGCTTTTATTGCTTTGAAGCTGGATCAAAGGTGATGGATTGAGTGCACTCTGTACAGAATGCACTATGTATATAAAATTAAAGACTTGCGACGCCTTTGCGAAAGCAAAACTCCACATTTTCCTCTAGTACGACAGTTACCGTGTAGCTAAAGATAATTGAATAAATTACTAAAATATACAGCGCTGTACAAAAAGAGAGACATCCGAACTGTCATTATAATTAGCAGAGGGATAAAATAAATCTCAGGGTACAATTATTCGATTTAAGCCTGCCAAACAATAGTATTTATTTACTTTCTCATGAATAAATGCCCGCAACAAAGTTTTAAAACTTAATTTTATTGATTTTAGGTGAGTATTCAATTCTACGAAGCAAGGATCTGAAGTCAAGGCAAGATGTTAATTACCAATATACCTATACATTATTAATTTTATCAAAATCGATGGAAATCCCAACTCAAACTACTACAATGTAAAAATTATTTTAAATGGATTGTGAAAGTTTTAACCTGCGAGAATAAAAAATATAGGTACAGCCAGAATTGTTCAAAATCATTTTGGAAAATCCAGTTTCAGTACTATAATATGGATTACGTTTATAGAAGAAATTAGTAAGCTCTAAGGTATACAAATTTAGACATAATATTTACCATAGATAAATTGTCGTATACATCGTGAATTATAATTATTCCTTGCGAAGAAGAAATTACATCTACATCAATAAAAAAAAAACAGGAAAATGTATCCTGCTGTTGTTCTTTTTGGAAACATCCTATAAGACAATATTATAACATGAAAAAAGGATAACATAATAGATATACATAGTATAATATGTACAGCACAGCATGTGACAATACCGTTATAGTCCAGCTGCTTCGGCAGCAGCTGTAATGCAATTAACCATTAAAGCTGCATGAATATACATAGTATAATTGTACTCCTTTTTTAAGCATATGTAATATAATATACCAGTTCATCTTATGTAACAACAACTTGTTTGTAACCAACTAACTTTTATGATTTTTATAAAAACAATCAAATGCTTTAATGCTGTTTTATTCAATAGTGAAAACACACACTGTTTTTTAAATCAATACGTCTAGAGTTAATTATTGTTAGAGACAGAACAGTATACACCTGAGTATCAACTAGTAAAAGAACTACCAATCATATCATATTATATATAATTCCCTAAAATGCACCACGTGCATTCGATTAAACAAAAAGGTACACTTTAATGGTGACTATACAAATCAAGGAATTCTTCATTTATTCATTATACATAGAAAGTGTAACGAAGTTCTTATTAGAACTTTCTTACTGTTTTTTTTAATGTGCGGTGGGTGCTTAGTTGCAGTGACTCCGTAAGCTGTATTACTTGTCTGGCTATCACTGCAACTATAGCGTTGTAGTTTGGTGTGGGTAACTTGTGCTTAAATGGCTCTGTGACAGCATCATATCGCCTTTTATGATGCCGCGCTGTTAATCACTTTGCTCCCAACAGCGAATGGCAAGTCGATCGTTTAACAATTATATTTGTCCATATTGACTACAATTCATAGACGAACAAGATTAAAAGCAAATTTTGCGTTTTGGTGGTAAAATAGATTATGCCAAGAAAGTACCGGAAATCATTTAAAAAGCCCGCTTAAAGTGACTGTCGAAATTCTTATTGTCGTTAAGTTGGCACAACTGTCCTAGATACTTACGCGGAGTTTGAGCATCACTATAGTCATTTAGTTTGTTTACAGTGCGAAATTTGTCAGTTCATCTCAAGTGTTCTGCGATTTTTGCAATGGATAAAAATATCGAACAAAAAATCTGTCTTAAATTTTGCGCTACAAAAGGAATTTTGTGTGCCAAAGCGCTGAAGATGTTACATAAGGCTTACGGTGACTCGATTTTATCAAAAACACGTGCGTATGAGTGGTAAGGTGCATTTAAAAGCAGGCGAGAGGTGGTGGAAGATTTGTCTCGCTCTGGTCGGCTATAAACTTTTTCAGCTGAACTTATCGCTAAAGTAAAGGAAGTGGTACCGAAACTTGTCGTTTAAGTCTCAGAGAGATAGTCGCTAAAATTTCTCACGAATCAATCCGTATCATTTTAAATGATTGTTCGCTGAAGACATGTTAGAACGGGTCAATTCCGACCCCACAATTATAAAGCGCATTGTAACTGGTGATGAGATATGGGTTTATGAGTTGACATGCAAACCTGTCAACAGGCTTCGGAATGGCGACTTCCAATTGAGCCGAAACCGAAAAAAGCACGTCAAGTCGAAAGTGAAGGTGATGTTGACAATTTTTTTCGAAGGTGAGACGGTAAATAAAGAATCTTATCTGGGCGTTATGTGGCGTTTGAAAGAGCAAATTCGTCGAAAAAGACCGAATTGTGGAAAGAGAACTCATGGATTTTGCACCACAATAACGCACCATCTCACAAGGCAAAACTACTTTTGCGGAATAGTTATTACTATTAACTATTTTGTTTTACGCATTCCTTCTAAATATTTGCCCTGTATGTTTTCTTTCTTTCAGTCTTGTTATTTGGAGTAATTATCATTTTAAAAATACAACTACAGAATACAACGTATACAGTCAGTCAGGAAACTTCTCATGCACCTACCAAATTTTAAACTAATTTGTAATACTGCTTTCAGAGCTTCCTTCTGTTTTTTTTGAATGTACCTTCTTTCCAGTGTCTATTCACTGCATATGTTACTTTTCTCTCTCCGTGCTTATTTAAAATCTGCCGATGTCCAGTTTGAGCTGCAGTCTGAATAGTTCCAATAATTTTAAATTTTTTTATTACACTTTCCACTGTAGATCGGGGTCTATCAATTCCTTTTAGCTATTTCACTTAACGATTTCTTTTTTGTGTAGTTTTACTATTACTTCAGGTATCTGTATCAATCAACATGTGTCTTGTCGAATAAATTGAAAGCGTTTTTTTCACAAGTGCATGTCAGTATAAAGGGGATTTACCGAACTCTTGACGTATACATTTCCAATAACGGAGATATATTAAATGTGGGCGTATGAAAAGTTTGATGACATTCAGTTTTATAATATTGATTGGATAGTTTTAAGAAATAATGATAATACATAATATGCAATTGCCAGCTGACGAATTTGGTAAACTAAGTGGCATGGGATGATTTTAAGTGCAGTAGTGGATGGTTAGGCAGATTAAAAAACGGCATGCAATAATGTTCAAAAATAAGTGACAAATCAGCTTAAAACGATTACCGACAAGTGACTTGTAAATGTCTAGCTTAATAACAAATATTCTCCTGAAAATATCTTTAATGCAGATGAAACAGGGATATTTTTCAAGCTCACACCAGATAAAATCCATAAATTTAGAAGCGAAACATGTTTTAGAAGGAAGTTTTCGAAAGAACGTATAGCAGTGAAGCCATGTCCAAATAGTTCTGGATCAGAAAAAAGGACACTAGTACCAGCGAAGTTTCAGAAGTCTAGATGCTTCAAAAATACTGGAACTCTGCCTGTAGATTACACACTTAACAAAAAGGTATTCATTTTTGAAAATTATCTGAGAAAATGGAACCTAGAATTAAATTAAAAAAAAACGTCAGCTATTGTTAGAGAATGGCCCAGCTCACGTATATGTAAAATTACACAACATAAAACTTGCATTCTTTGCACCACGGTCAACATCAGTTTTACAACTAATGGACCAATGAATAATTTAGAGCCTAAAACAAACCTTTAGAAAAGAATTAGGTACTCCTTTAAATGCAAGCAACAGATCAGAATGCGTCAATTTCTATTTTATATGCTATCATAATTCATGAGGCAAAAAATTATGTTAATTTCGACAAAAACGTTATCACTACAAAACATCCAAGATACTAGGCAAGTTAGTTGACGAAGTAAGTGAAGAGACGAAGCAGTGAAGAAGTTTTGTTAGATAGTAAGGTTGATGAAACAGATATAGAAGTCATAGTAACAAATGAAGCATTAAAATGTATAGGAAAACGTCAAAATTGCTTCAATATCAAACAAATAATGGTTTTCTAGTAATAATAAAATTCTAACTGCGTTTACGAGTTATGTATACTTAATTTTATAAAATATAGACGTTCATATACTCGTAAAACTTTATTAATACTTGACACCCATCTCTTTTTTCCTATATAATGGTCCATCGGATATAATGGATGTTTATTGGAATCCATTATACTGTCCACTATCTTTTTCTATAAATCTATACTTGCTAGTAATTTAGTTTTTAGGTTTTCAGCTTCTGAACCACCAACATATATACTTTTTCCAAAAGGTGTTTGTTTGAGCCTTCCATCTGAGATAACATCTTGTTAGTCATTAATGATACATTACATAGGTATATTAATACAAATACAGTAGCGTTATTTTATAGTTACAGCAATAAAGTTATTAACTGTAGTATAAAAACGGTAAGTTTGCGAATTAACTAACAAAAACGTAACACTTTTGTCAATGCTGGATAACCTTGAAGGTCAGGTGTTCGTAAACGATAACATGTATGTCTATAGAGCGATTGATAATCCCACAGGTCGATAGCACGCCTCTAAATAACTCATTGCACGCAATGATATCGTCAATTTATACATTTTATCATTAGAGATAAATAAATGGCCGGCTTTTTTCCAAAAAATTAACAGTCTATTCTTGCACACGGTTTGTTTATTTACTACGGATTAATGACTTATCGTAGTTTAGGTTCTTTTCCGCCAGATATCAATGAAACATATAATTTTAGAAAGACACAAGTTCATACTCACAATATAGCACATGCTGATATGAATTTCCGCTTCCTGTCACTGGAAATACACTTCAAAAATTACAAAAACATACACTACTGACAGAAATGACAGCGGCCATGCTACATCACATTTGAAACTTGCCCTACATTAACTTATCTCCATCCTTGTTAGATCTGCTAGACTCGGTATTGCTTCCCTCCTTAGTTCATTCGTGCACTATTAGATGGCGCCCGAAACTATTATTTAATCAAAATAGCACCGTGATTTGTTTAGTTTTATTAGTAATTGTGTAAATGAACGTTATCCTTTTTAAAACAGAGGAAGTTATAAATTGCTATTCATATTTCACTACAGTAACAATTATTATTATAAATCACCCATGCCAGGACGGCGGCAGTAAGGCAAAATTTAACACGCCCTTCATAATTAGTAGATAGTTTGGAAACTTTTGGATATGAAATACCTATGTACCTACATTCAATAAAAATGAAATTATTTAATGTTTAAAGAAAGCATTTCAGCATTACGTTTGTACTCTATTTACCATTCAGTTCAAATTTCTGCTATTTACGCGGGTATTGGGTCTCATCAAATTACTACATTTACTTGCAATATCATTATTAATAGGTACCTACCTATTTTAAGTGTATTACATGGGTTTTATCTGCTTAGTACATATGAAAAAATAGATTCAATATTCACAAGAATAATTGCCACCCTAAGATTAATTATACATTTTATGTGAATGCAGATAGACTGGAAACTTGATTTCAATTTTACTTCGCTGCAAAAAAACACTGCAGCAATTTAAAGAAATTAAAGTTACACGCTATTATAAGCCAACTACATATAAAAAATGCCAATAATGAGATATAATATAATTTTTTGATGTTTGACTATCCGTATAATCTTGTAACAGACTAAAATAATGCCATTACAAAATTTTACTCCACTTTGTATTTTACTTAGACTGGGACTGCCATCTACCACCAACTGTCTGTACTATCTAATATTTAGGAAGAATTCAATAATGTTATTCATTACTCGTAATTAAGAAACAAAAATTCTATTGTATAATACTACAACCAGTGGACAATCTGTGTTTGAATGTGGTGTAGAGGCCTCGCCGGCATAGATAAAACATAAAATTAGTGTAAATCATTGAAAATAAATCACTAACATCATGAGCATTACTCACACATCCATCAGATGGCACTTATCAGTGAGTTAAGTCGACAATCAAATGTCAGCTGACAGGTCTTAACATAACCTACAAAATTGAGCTCATTGAGCTTATTGTCGGTTATTATAAGAATGCTGTCTAGTAAATTAATTAGTAGTTTTAGAAAAATTTTATTAAACGAGTATGTACATAATACGATTAATATTCGAAATTTAACAATTACGACTACACAATGTAGAGAAGTCGATGATAGGAAAGAAATGTACAGATCGCTACCGACAATGGATGAAGGTACTGCCGGCGAAAAAGCAGCAGATATAGATGCATTAATTCATCAGTAAGTTGTTACTTCAAAAGTCGAATTACTCAATTCGTCATTTTACTTCTAGGAAAGGCGATGTGTTTCCCGATGCAGATACACCAAATAGGTTATTTAAAGGTGTTCCATTTCAAGAATTACCAATATTTAATATACGCGTAACACCTAACAATACTATACTCTGTCTAACAGATGCAAAAGGTATAATCGATTACTTAGTTGGTTATGAATTTGCTACTAGTTTATTTAAATAGGTGATCCTCAACTTATTAGATCCTGTGGTATTGAAGGTTTTAAGAATACAAAGAAAGGTACAAATATTGCAGCACAAGCAACTGCAATTAGTGTGGGAATTGTAAGCAAACAATTGCAAAAATAGTTACTATTTTTATGGCGATGTTTTTATTTTAGAGAGCTCTAGAAAGAGGTGTCAAGACTGTGCGCGTTCGAGTAAGAGGTCTAGGACCTGGCAGAATGGTAAGCGACTTATCAGAATTTAGATTTTATAAATACAAAAAACATCATTTTAGTCAGCAATTAAAGGATTACAAATGTCTGGGCTAGACATTGTTTCTATAACAGATAGTACACGAGTATCATGGAATCCACCACGCCCGCGAAAAGCTAGGAAATTATAAAATTCATATATACGGCTATATTTTTGAAATAAATATTTCTTGATTTTTATTCAGTGTTTGTTTTGTTTACTGTTTAGTAATTAGTGATAATTTTTTGGAGATATATTTAGAAATTTATCCCAATTTGTCGATAGCATCAGGACTACTAACACTCTTCAAGAGTTGTTTTTGATTTCAAAATAGTTGATGTTTACAATTCTGAAAACTCGTAGTTAGAGGTAGTCATCTGGTATCATTGGCGAAATTATTTACGCTTTTGTATCGAGTAATATAAAATCGTAAATAATTTCACCAATGGGACCGGATAACACTATCCCTAACTACAAGTTCTTAAAATTGTAGGATTTCAGGAACATCGAAAAGTTTTAACGAATCAGTTTCATTAATAAATTGTATATAAGGCATATTTTGTAGTGATTTGATTCATATAAATGTAATTGATGACGCAGGATCATCTTTCGTGATTACAACTAATACAAATATTTCGTACATGCAACCAATTTAACGGTACTGCGTAAATAGTCGCCTAAATATATCTAGCAACGATAGCCTTCTGGAGGGCATTCGAACAATGTCGAATACCGTCAACTTGGGAGACTTGAAAGCAGAACGACGCTTTAAAATGCAGGTTCGTATTTTCAGATAATTGGTGCTGACATGTTACGGTGAGTAGAAGTACCAAAATAAAAATGTTGAAATCTTCTATAAGGATCTATATCTACGAAATTGACACAAAAAACTTACAAACGAAACTCATGGCATAAATGAAAATAATTTGTGACGTTGTTGACTAAAAAAGTAGGTTTAAAATAGGCTGTATACTTCTAATTAGCAAGCCTTTATTGCTGAACATAGAATTTTTGAATATTTTTTTGTAGATTCTTTATACCTTCCTATAGTATGTTCAATATTCAAAAGTTAGACAACAAAACAAGCTTTGCCAATATAAGTGATTATAATATTTTACAGCATTACACGGGTGTCTTGAAAAATGCCAAATAAATACAAAAGAATGATCGGCGCCAGGAAATATAAAAACTTTACGCTTGCCATGTTGGAAAGAGCAATAAATGACATTAAAACTAACCATCTAATTAATTGAAGAGGGACATCATATTGAAATAGACAGTCTCACACTATTAAAAGCCGTTGATAAGCCACAAGAATTGGACGCATATGAGAGTATTTATATTTATAAACACGGACAGGTCATGAACAGAGAACCATCGATTCTTGGAAAATCGGTCTTGTTGGATAACCTAAGAAAGGATGGTCCCTTTTCAACATGTGTTAGCGATCAGTTCGGTTTAGGTAAAGAATCGCATGCTATGCTTGTTTATACTAGACGAGGGGGATATTTATAAGATAGTTTTAATTTTATTTATTCAGTCGGTATTCGGTTGATGATGAGAATCCACGCGTTCTCGAAACACGTGTTCTGATTAATCAATCAAAGTTGTGGCGTTTGGTGATACTGATGTTATATCTGTTTATTACGAGCCCATAGTCCTTGAAATCACTCAAAATGTTCTTGTTGGAATAAGTAGTGCTTTATGCGTTATTTTATATATTTTCATAATGTTGAATGACCAAAATTTTAAAAAAGGATAGAGGTATTTCGAGTAACCTATAAAAGGAGTATAAAGGAAATATATGTGAATTTGTGTGAAACAGCATCCACTTTATTTTTTTTTAATAAAAATTCGTCGATAATCCAAAATTATGTCTTGCCGTTTACTGTATATTTTATTTGCAGTTTTCTCCACAATTCAATATAACTATGCTGAATATCATTTTTCATAATGTTGGTGATACTGTCCAGATAGCATGTGTATCCTTGTGACAAACTTGTCTTGGAGTTTCTGTTGGATTGCCTTTACCAAGCTTTCATAAGAAAAATTTAGAGTAAACTTTAGGCGAAACTTTCTGTATTATAGTTCTCGATATAATGTAACCTCGAAACTTGTCGGAAGTTCCAACAAAAATTCAGGGAATCCCGTCGCTCATAATTCGAAGGCTGGGTCGTGAGTTCTTATTTTTCTATTCAAAAGAGGGCGCCAGCTGTGGCTAACAGCAGAGGAAGCCAAGGAAACAGCACGCAACAACTCAAACACAATTGTTTTCAAAATAATGTTTAATAAAGTAAATTTAAAAATGTATAACAATGTAATAAATGTAATGACGTATAGTATGTATATGTGAACAATAAAAGCAATATAATAAACAAATATCATTGGCTATGTTGAGATTTAGTACAAATGCGGAACTTCTACATATAGCGCCGGTCAAAATAATGTAACCGTTACACACCCCCACCAGTTACAAAAAAATATGAAATATTTTTAAAATGACTACCCTAATAATTAACTATCCTATATCCTGATACAAAGTTAAATAAATATATACCTCCACCTTATCAGACGATAATTCAAAACATGCATAAAGGGAAAATTTAATCGGCAAACGGTTGACCAGAAGTCCATGAGCCTTTTCAGATCGCAGGAAAATTACGAACAAAGAATCACCAAGTCATAACTAAACTCTTGCACAAATTAACACATATCAGCAAAGTCAGATCCATTCATTCCTCTCACGCAGACCACATTCACGAGATCTGTCATCCTATCATTTATTCTTCAATCATTGACCTTCCTCTTCTTCATATGGTTTAAGATCTTTAACGTGCCATCTTCCAACGTCTACTTCCTGCTCATTGTTTAAACGGTATACCAAGGGCGATATCACTTCAGTAACCCTACATAAAGTGTATTTAGGTGCAAGCTTCGCAGCGAAACCCTCTACTTTGTCAGATAGCAGATAATTCTTCTTCCAAACTTTTTGTCCCACTTGATAAGTGTCAGCATTACGCTTCCTTATGTTATAATAGTGTTCATTTCGTTTATACGCTTGCTTAAGTTTATTTTGGACATCCTTGTATATGTCTGGTAATTTTGCTAATTCTGCTGCATACCTGTCTCGATCAAACACATTCATTTCTCCCAGGGTATTACGATTTTTCGAACTGTAAAATTTGCCATCCAGTGGTATAAATCTGCCAAAATTAATGTACGTTGGACTATAACCAGTAGACTCATGTATCGCGGTTCGTAACGCGTAACCGATCTTTGGTAATTCTACATCCCAACTCCTATGTTGATCTTCCTGTATGTATGATCTTATGGCGGTACCTACTACTCTATTGACTCGTTCTACTTGATTGACTTGCGCGTGGTATTTTGCGTTGTAGAAAATTCTGGATCCGTATCTCGTAGCCAAATCCTTAAACAGTTTACTATTAAAAATTGTAGCATTATCTACAGTAATAATCTTAGGTGCTCCATACACTAAAATAGTTTCATCCTCTAAAAACTTACAGACAGAACTTGCGGTGGCGTTTCGCATAGCATGCAAAAGTACATACTTAGAAAAATAATCAGATACCACCAATACATAACAATTCCCTTTCTTTGATCGGGGCAAAGGTCTCATAATATCCACAGATATTACCTCCCAAGGAAAACTGACAACCTTCGGCTTGCCCATGTACCCAGGACGAGCTTTGTTGCTGTGCTTCTGCGCTGAACAAACTTTGCAACACTTTACATACTTCCTTACCGAATTTCGCATCTTTGGCCAATAATACAACTCCTTAACACGATACAAAGTCTTCAAAAATCCTAGGTGCGCTGATGTCGCATCATCATGACAATTCTTCATTACATCACTCTTCAAATGTTTAGGAACTACCTCTTTCCAATCTGGTTGATTTGTTTCTAAGGTTGCGTCCGTTGCAACATGTTTGTATAGACGGCCATCTTCTGTCATCCAATCAGGGTATTTATCTAGTTCATCTGTGATATTCTGTATCATTTTCTGGTACCACTTATCTTTAATAAATTCTTCAACTGGTGCACTCAAAATACTAATTTCCAAGGGAGCTCTGCTTAAACCATCGGGTGAAATTCGAACAAAAGGACGGTCATCATTCTTTTTGTTCACAAATAGAGCATTATGGGAATCAACCTTACGTTTATAGAACGCTGAGACAAAACCGCACCAGTCACGCCATTCGTTCAAGGAAGTGTTTATAATGCAAGTCTTTCTAAACTTACGGTGGGGATGACGCCGACTTACATAACGTCTCCACGCTGTCCGTTTTTTGAGCATGAGCAATTGGGTCGAATAACTCCAGCCTTCCCACAACCGTGGCAATATATTTCGGAGCAATTCCTCCTGGTACAATTTCTTTTGATATGTCCTTTTTGAAGACATTGCCAACATTGAATCTCTGAAAGACTACGCTTGACTTGGTGAGGATGATCCAGCTTTGTAGTATCTTTAACATTGTCAAAATGACTTGAGGCCAAACTCGCTACATCTTTCTGCTTAGATATAGTGGGCGCATTAGGAGCGACATGAACATTCTCCAGCTTCCTACATACATTTGACAGTTCGGTCACCGAATTGATATCTAAAAGCGCGATATGGACACGATATGCGGGTAAAATATTCTTTTTAATAATACGCAACATTTCTTGTTCTGACGGACTTTTAGTAAGTTTATTGAATAAATTTTGCATAGTCGCGATAAAAATAGCAACTTTTTCATTACTTTGCTGTGTACGATTTCTGATTTCATCCCATATCTCATCATCATAATCTGGCGGTAAAAAATCTCGTTTCAACGCGAAAACTAATGTATCCCAATCGCTAACGGTGGTTTTGATTGCGCGATACCAATGTACTCCTTGCTCAGTAAACAAATCGACAGCCCCCTGAAATAATGCTTCTTTGGTCGTGTTTCTCGCAACTCTAAGTTCCTCTACTCTTTGCAAAAAATCATTAACAGACTCGGCCTTTGTTACACCGTCAAAAGATACGCCCCACTTAAAAATTGGTACAGACTTTGTACTTGCATTAGAACATACTATGTCATTCCCAACACCATTGTTTGCGTTTCTGACAACCGCATCCTCTATATCCGCTAACATAGATCCAACTATCACGATCTTGTCGTTTTTATACTCTAATATTTCGGTGTTATTATCAACAATCTCTATTCGCGATAACCTACCCATGACGTGATTATATCTACTTTTAAATCTTTTATAAATTTCACCCTTTTGTCCATCAAAGTCATCTATTAATTCCTGCAACGTCTTAATACTAGAGTCAAGTTCGGTTTTTTCCGATGTAAACTCATCAGGACTCTTATACTGTATATCAGCGCGCCCAATTTCATGTTTTAACGTTTCCCTTTGACATTTTCTACGCTGGATAATATCAGCTTTACTCGGAACGATACCCCTAATTCGTAATTCATAAGTAACTTCGTGCGTACGCAAATGTGTAGGATCCATATTAACAGTGAAATTCATTGTGAAAATTGAAAAAATATACTACTGTACACAAAAATATTGAAATCAGCAAAATAGACAGTTTAACTACAACCATTCAAAGTAAATAATTGTCATTTGATTGTTGCTGCTGGAGGAATGGGAAGGTATGGGATAGGCCCGAAAAAGTAACGGTACTACGAGTGACTGACACTATAAAGCAAATAACTAAATAATAAAATCGAGTTATGTAAATCAACCTGATAGCAAGGCAAACCCGGATCTCTGGCCCCACACGTTGGTCGTCAAATTTGTAACCTCGAAACTTGTCGGAAGTTCCAACAAAAATTCAGGGAATCCCGTCGCTCGTAATTCGAAGGCTGGGTCGTGAGTTTTTATTTTTCTATTCAAAAGAGGGCGCCAGCTGTGGCTAACAGCAGAGGAAGCCAAGGAAACAGCACGCAACAACTCAAACACAATTGTTTTCAAAATAATGTTTAATAAAGTAAATTTAAAAATGTATAACAATGTAATAAATGTAATGACGTATAGTATGTATATGTGAACAATAAAAGCAATATAATAAACAAATATCATTGGCTATGTTGAGATTTAGTACAAATGCGTAACTTCTACATACAGCGCCGGTCAAAATAATGTAACCGTTACAATAAAGTAGAAGATAAATTTGTCACAAGGTCAACTAAGAAATGTTTGGCCACAACAAGCCATTGATAAGCGTAATAAACATTTGAAGAAAACATAATTCAATTTGAACCTCAAAGCCCTTGGGAATGCGCTTTACCCGCATTCCTGTCTATTTTAACGTTGCCCTTGAAGAACGTATTATTCACAAACTTCTATGACTACTTAAACGGCTATGAATAATAAATTGGTCTCATGGACTTTTTAAAAAAGCAATTTGAAACGGGATCACTTAGATTTTATGATTATTTGCATAAAGAAACATAAAATAGATATTGAAGTTTTTAAAACGAGCTTGTTACTAAGGTAAGTAATTGTAACCCTAAATATACAAATACATATAAACTATACTGTATATTTGTCAAAAAACAAACACAAGATATATACCTTGATACAACTAATCACACTCATAACAATATCCCTCTTAGATATTGCGCTAGGAGTATTTAAAATGATGTTTTTGGTTTTATAATTGGTTTATAGTACGCTTTCATAATATTATTCAAAAAGAATGAATGACTTCCACAACACTATCTTCGTTTTACAAATGGGTCTTTACTGGAACTTAATATAATTTTATATTTAGTGCATTTATTGTAAAAACCACACAAGCTAGGTTTAGGGAATGTGACATGAAATTAAACTGCAATTTAATGTAGAATTCAAAAAGGCGAAATGTGGGAGTTTCTATTTGGAAAAGAAGGCTTCTCACGTTTTTAACTTTTCCAAATTTGTACGTAAATTTTGAACACCTTGTAAATCTATTTAAGTGTACAACTATACGAATAAATCACTTCGGTATTTCTTTACAGGTCAGCGGAACTAGTCTTTACATTTACCAGAAATAATTATTTCTGGAGAATACTGCAACTGTTAATTAAAAAAAGCAAGAATATTTCATTAACGATACATTTTAGGTAAGCTTTATAAAGTTAGAATAAAAATTATATATATTCTATTTAAAATAATGAAGTTGGCACTCATTTCCGGTATAATCGGAAGTCAGCTACCTAAAAATAATACCTAAAACGCGCTTTCTGAAAAACTTAGATACTTAAAATTTCAGATTTGTTCTATATATGTATAAACGCCGTTTCGAATACTTTCCGCGTAAGCTCGTGGTGGCACATATTGTAGTCTTAATTAAATTAACAGTTATATACTCATCTAGGTATAAGTCGATTGTGTTGACGGATAAGATTCCTGAACACCTTCTTTGGACGTCAGACGAATATGTTGTCGGTTCACAGAAGCCCTCCCGCTTGTGATACCTTTTTAGAGTGTAATTCGACTGTGTTGATAGCTCGAAAGATTCCATGCCTTTTGTCAATCGATTGCGTTGACGAACAAGCTTTCTGAACACCTATTTTAAACGCCGGGCGACTGTGTTGTTTTATAGCATCTAATTTGGTTTTTACACGGGCCATCTGTCTTTGAACGGTAGCAACGTCGACTTCTCGAATTTTCTGAAAGATTCTGTATCTAAACTGCTCCTGATTTTGGACTTTCCAATCTCCATCATAAACTTTTCTGCTCAAGTGAAATTAAAATTCCTCAATGGGCCTCTCTTGAGGAACATTTGCAGAGTTCGCTGCCTTTGGAACAAAATTGATGCCATTTGTGCTTAACCAGTCTTTTGTTCTTCTGGCGTAATGTCAAGAGGATAAATCAGGTCAGAATATATTTGGTCGTTGAAATGGTATGTATTTATAAAACTAAACACTTTAAACATAGGTGTTTTAGTTAAAACTTGTTTGGTGTTTAGTGGGTTAAAGTGTTTAGTGTTGTACTTCTGCACCAAGAGATCCAGTGAAGAACTGTATTTATAAAATTTCGAAGTTTTGTGAGGCATTTTCATATATAAATGTCTGCATTGATGGCTTCACCTCGAATACGTCCAACAGGCGGTCGTGAAACATGAACCTCTGATATGGCATACCACACCAAAATTTGTCTCCAAACTTAGCTTTGTCAAGGGTGTCTTGTGCATTGTCCGTATAGACACCGCCATTAAGTTTGTTCTCCAAGTTAGACAACGTGAAATATGTGAACTTTATCAAGGAAATGAATGTCTATGAAAGTACGGCAACATCTGAGAATTATTTCCAAGTGAGCAGCTGTGTATATACATATATTGGAGCCTTTCTTCTTTTATGTGTTTTTTGCTCTTTTTGCTCTTTCAATCAACCTTCGCTTATTAAGTTGGCTTAAAACTTTGGGAAATAATAGAACATATATATAACAATAATAGACAATCTTTTATTGTCTGATTGATTAACGAAACCGAAATATCTTGCTCTTTGTAGATCGCGTCGTACTTACTGATAAATAGGTACCTTTACGATATCAAGCTTGTACAACATTAACTCTTTATAAAAATGATATGTCATATTATCGTCAAATAATTTACAATATTTTATTTACCATAATTACAATTTGCAAGTATACTTGAAAGGATATGCCAACAATTTTTTTATCGACAACCGCATTTTAGTTACTTTTTTAATGTTCACGTTCTTGAATTTCGAACCAAAACAGAACTTTAAGTGCTATGCTGCAACATGAGAGAGTTATGTGAAATATTTTAATATTTCACTGCTAATTTTAGGCGTATTGGGATAGGTCAATCATTGATAATGCTATTTCGTCTAGAAATATAAATATATTTCGTAATAAATACAATAAAAACACAGCTCCGATACAGCAGTAAATCTATAATAAAATTTAAAATACAATATAATTTAAGGAAATAAGAATAAATAAGAATTATGTTAGGCATCTATATTTTATCGCTTCCTTAAATAACTAACATAATAGTAAATTGGCAGTTGGCACAATTTTCATCTTTCATGTCTCTTCCGGAAAATGTTTCTCAGTTTTAGATTAACTTACGACTAAAAATCTTCACGTTTACTGTTATTATACGCTAATCATATTTAACAACAATAGTTCTATACTTTAATCGGTTCTTATGTTTTCATTCATCCTATAACGTTCTGATCTATAACGACAGATATTTTAATAGGCAAACATACACATTAATTTTTGTTTGATATAGTATTTATCAGAAAAAGGTTTAGTAGCAGTAGGTAAAGTGTTGTTTTACTACATTAAACGTTTAACAGCATTATATCGACACGAGTTTACAATTAATCAACTAATACTTATTACATAAGTTTATTTTGCCTATTTATCAGTACAAATAGTTTTTGGGAACGTCGTTTATTGGTTCCGCACACGTGCCCATGTGCTTCGATGTCACGTTTCCGCTCGTCCTGCACGATTCTATTTCCAGGAAGCACATGTTGCTGTAGGTCATGTTGTCTGAACCGCAAACCGGATCGTATATAGTTGGACAGATCTGTTGACAACCTCGGAACATGAAACCTGCTAAGCATCTCTTCATAGGCACCACAAAAATGTGTTTTCTGAAAGTGAAAAATTAAAGTAGATAGTTAGTTATACAACACATCATTGAAATCACGCATTATTCCTAAAGCAAACTCGTTATCTGATAGATGGGAGGGTAGCATTGACGGAATTTAAATTATTAAAGGGATAATGCATTCGTTTGTAGGAGCCGTAGTTATCTTACGATATATTTTATTCAAATTCCATGTTTTCAGAAATATTGGATAAAGAAATTTATTGCACAAAATTTTTCAATAAATTATTGTTTTGCGGTTCTATTTGGTGATCGACAATAGACAACATATATGTACATATTTTCAAAGTCTGCTTACCCGCAATTTGTTCGCTTCATTTCACATTCACTTTTGTATATCTTATTATCTGAACCGCATACATATTGAGAGTTTTCGTCAGTACATTTTTGGTTACATTGAGCTGTTGTTCGACAATGATGTAAAGGTACTGGAACAACTAGTTGTCCGCAAGTTTCTCGTTTCATATCGCAAAGAGATCTATAAAGGATTTCAACATTATTAGTTTACCCATAAATCAAGTAGTACAATTAGGATTCTTACCTATAAACATTACCATCAGATCCACAAGCTGGTTCCTCAGCGTCACTATTACATTTCTTTGGACATGTGTGCTCCTTCAATACTGTGCAGTTACCAACATGAGCTTGCTGGATTCCTTTAAGACAGGTAGCTAGATTAAGTTGGCATTGGTTATTATAAGTTCTAGCATCAGATCCACAAACTGGATCGAATTCGTCAGAGCATTTGATCTTCTGGCATTTTGTTTGACGAGATTTGCATTTATCAAAATCAACTTTTGCTACTCGTCGGTAGGAACTAGAAAATAACACAAATTATAAAAGAATTTAGACAGATGAGATAAAGTATTTACCCGCAATTAAGCATACGTAGCTCACAATCATTTTTGTAGATATAACCGTCAGAACCGCAAGTTGGTTTGTCAATTTCATTGATGCAATCTACTGGACACGGGATACTGTGGGGTCTTCTTTCTTGTCCACTTGTACAATATGCCATTGGAACCTCGAAGATATGTTTCCTGTAAAATTTATTTATTTATGTATATCTTAATTCTCTTTGTATAACATGTCATACCCGCAGTTTTTAGACTTCATATGGCAGAAATTCGGGTATATTTTGCCGTCTGAGCCGCATGTTGGTTTAGCTGTCCTCCAACAGTGTTCCCTACAATGCCTTGTTGTTGAGCAGTAGTTTTTGTCAGTCTTGACTACTCCTTGCCTATAATCAAAATATTGATAAGTGTATTTTAGGTCAACTACAAGGCAGAATTTATTTCTTACCCGCAAGTGAGCAATTTCATTTGGCATGTATTTTTGTAGACATTTCCATCGCTACCGCATATTGGACCATCTAACGGGGCCTGCTTGCAGTCAACGGGGCAATTCTCTCTGTGTGCACTTATGTTATTACAGGAACCAAGATGTGATAATGCTATACCCAGCCTGATAGGAGTTAGAAACTCACACTTTACATAATCCTTTAACTGCATCTATAATTGTATTTCTATTACCTGCATACTTCAACTTGCAACATACACTTATTCAAATACGTTCTTCCATCGGTACCGCAAACTGGATCATTCAAATTATTGCACCTATGTTCGCATTTTGATCCTGCCGACCTTTGACATACACCAGGATCAGTTGCTAACTTTACCTCTAAAATTAATGGGTATATATTTTTAAATTTAAATGTGAATGTATTACATACTTTTTGAACAAGTCTTCTTCCTCATCTCGCAGATATTTTGGTAGATTACTCCGTCTGAACCGCAAACAGGATCACCAAAAGTGAATTGTGTGCATATTCGAGGACAGGATGAGTCTCTAGCTGCAGAAATCACTGGAAAAAAGAAAATATTGTTACAAAAGTTGACATTTTATATTAAATTAAACTGTATGAAACCTTATCGAAACGATTAGCAAATTTATAGTGAACTAGAGAAATGTAAAAAATGCTGTGCACTGATGTTAGATTAACTGTACATATATTTATATTTTATAGAATATAATTTTCTTAGTAAATAATTGTTGCACACTATGCAATCTGATAATGCGCTTCCGTACAATTTACGTCTATCATAGATTTATATTTATAGCATCTAAAGCAGAACGTAGAGTCATCGTCTTTATTATTATTACTACACGGTCATACTTTTTGTATGTTTGATATAGTTCCGGCACTCATAAAGAAGAATTTATATGTTCTGATTATTTATGGATTGTTCAGTTAATAATGGCAGGAAATTGTTTTGAAGTATATTGCGGACAACTATTTATAATTGCAGGTCGTAGATAAGAAATTCTTCAAATAGTTTTCAGATTTCAATTTATTCACGTTTGCTGCTTTTTGTTCCATTTGTTCAAATAACAGGATAACTATTGTTTTATAGTAATTATTAAAATTATTCTTTCGTGAATATATATGTCATCCTTGTAGTATTATAATTAGTAAAATTGTTATTTGTGGAAACACTTTGATTTTCTGAACTGAAACTGAAGTACATATGTACCAACTCATAAACGTTATTCTAAAGTGTCTAGAGAATTTGTTAGTAGACAGTTTTAGTTGTTTCCAATTACGTAGGTGGGACATAATTCTACACATTTACAAATTGGCATTAGAAAGAAATTTGTCAGAATTGTCAACTGCAAAAATAATGTAACACGTTAACGCAAATGAAAGAAATCGGACACATGATATGCATTAAAGCATGTTTCTCATATAATGAAGGGAAAAGAAATCTAATCTTTTTTGGTTAATATCTTATACAATATTTTTCATCAAACTCAAGCGTTATTAATAAGGGTGGAAGATGAATACTTTTTGGGTCCGCAATTTTCTTGTTAGTGTTAAGTTGTCTCGGAGGCCACTTTATTCGAGTATATCACAATGTACCCCAGTTGTATTCTAAAGAGTATAGCGATGACTTTTAGATCGCGGCAGATTTTGCACTTGCATTCAACATATCTAATTATGTCGAGCAGGATTGTGATGAAACTTTTCTTTATGTGAACTGCATAATTAATAGAAGCAAACAGAAGACGATTGCCATTGTGAAGTAATACAGATTTCAAACCCAGTTTGGAGGCGTCTGTCTTCTTCCATTCAGTTGGATCATGGTTCAAATTTAAATACTTTATCACGATGTTAAGATCTCAGCAACAAACAAGTTTATTTTATTTTTCAAGAAAAAGAACCAGATCCTTGTAATATGACATCATGTTTGGAGAAAATTCCATTGTTACAGTCTTTACCATAGGAGTTGTGCCTTCTCCTCTGACAAGTCAAGATCTCGAATGAGATCACTTAATTCCCCTTGATTCAGTCTGTGTTGTTTATCGCCTGTTTCCTCATAAGCATGATTATGGGACGTGCTTGTTGAATTCTTTTTCTTTTCATTCTTCATTTTCTACTACCCATTAATTTTTAGGGATGTTTTGTACGAATATTGTTCCTGAATAAACACCCCTATTGCTGCTAAAAATTTAATAACCCCACGGTAATCGACTTTTGTTAGCTGAGCTATTTTCATGCTTTAATTACATAATCTAAGTGGCTACTTAAAATCACTGTTTTTCGAGCTGTAGTATCTTTAAATGTGAACTCTATATTTGTCAAGTTTTATGAAATTTTTTTACTGTGCGGAATTTCAATTAAAATTAAATTATTAACTTAAATTATATGTCTCTATTAAAATAAGTTGTAAATGTTTGTAAACTAATACAGATGATTTTAAAAGGATGTCTTTTTAAAATTGCGTCGAACATGTGAAAGGAAGTAATTTTATTTCAATTACATATTATTTGAAAGTACAAAGTTGTGTTACTTATTTGAAAGGTGACTCTGCATTTTCTGTACAAACCAACCTCTGTATATACGTAAGTATATAAATTATTATACATTATAACTATCTATTTAAATTAGATATTATATTAGATCTGTCATGTGAATAATGTTCGTATAAATTGGGATACGTCAAGTATTATATTTATTTATCTTTCTGCTTTTTAACTTCATTAACATCGCTGTCACGGACCACGGCTTTTAAGACATATGTTTTCGTATTAACACATTTTATGAAGGTCATTAACCATTGTTATTATGTCATAATGCCTTCGTCTAGGCTGTGCGCGGCGTGCCATTTGGCAGTTCGTGCCTTGCAATACCTAATACACATGTTGCTCTGTAGATATACATATATGTAGTACGTATAAAACGTGCAATTTAAATTAATTGCGGAAGTATTGAAGTGCATCAGATTATCTAAGAGTATTAATACGTGCCTATTTAAAACACAATTTAACATATCGAAATGTAAATAAGAGATAAACGCCTCTTTATATATAAAAAAGAAGAAAATTGTTTCAAATAGGGAATATGTTGACATTGAATTACGGGTATTTCTTCTGTACATATATATTTGCAAAATTGTAGGAGACAGATAATGCAATTGGAAGTTGTTTTAAGAAATGAAAGCGCGTTATTTTGTGTTCCGCTAACGCTTGTTAAATAATTACGCTATTTAACCCAAGTAGATTTAAAAACTAAAACAAAGCAGTCAATGGCTAAAGTCTTCTTCGTCGGGAAGTAGAATATATGAACAATTTTTGATTTAAATCACTTATTTCTCTTTCAATCTTATTATAAAATAGTATTACATTTGATTTACTACTATTTGCCAACTTTTTTACGTACTATTATTGCTATATAGGACACAATAGTTTCACTAAAAGTGATCAAAGAGTTACATATATGAGGGTCAAGTGGAGCAAGTGTATGCTACAAGACAATAAATTCAACTTCTACCACGTATAACACTAATTTCATTGCCAAATGATAGTGGTTATGGCAATCAAACCATATATATGAACTTTATTTCGACAGCTGCAATTCATCTCTGTTCACTGGAGCTCTAGCTACTAGCTCCTATTAAAGAAACCTCCTTTTAGCAATTGATAATTACATTGTACCCTATGCATAGATCTCAAATCCACTCTCTCTACTACATTATCATCCTCATCAAAAAATACTAATTCTGGAGGGGCACCATTTATTTTCTTAAAAGTAACTCTATCGTATTTCGGAACGTGTTCATAAACAAATGTCTGAACATCCTTCAATCTATTCAACGAACAACCTGGACAACTCTTAACTTGTACTCGAAAATATTTTGATTTAAAGAAATTGTATGTGGCATAAGTACTGTTATGTTGATAATTGATATATTTTCTTTATTGCGAGATGGTGCATTTGACCAATACTAATAAGAAAAAGCACTACTCTTTGTTCTTTTATTCCTTTGATGATGTATACACATCGCAGTTTTGCCAGCTAGTTCTGGCACATACAGTTTTTATAGTCTTATACTTTGCAATCTTTAACAAACAATGGATTTATGAAATATATTTTGTGCGAGTAACTTTTGTTCTTATAACTTCAAAATAACATTTGCATTTCAATATTATTATATTGACATTTGAATAAAGCTACCAATAGGATCATTCCTACGTCTCGAAAAAGAAACTGGATACTCTCTATTTTTTCCTATTTAACTCTGAATGCTAAGGATCGAACAATAGTTTTTTGAACATCCAAATCTGGAAACAATTTATTCTATAATTTCGTATGTAGATTCGGTATTGGTTTCTTTTAATTTCACGTAAAATTTATTAAAAATAAATATAAACTTTTAATTCTTGTGAAAAAATAGTAAATGTTGCGGCATTGTGCAGGTCCACGTTGAACCTGCACATATATAAATGTTATGTTTAACCTAAGATATGTAGTCTTTTTGTAATAATAATAATAATATAATAATAATAATTATTATAATAATTTTAATAATAATAATAATAAATCATTTATTGGCAACAAAAGTAAATAGATACATCACAAGAAAAAGCAGAACAAAAAGCCAACAGGATCGTCGTCAGTAGCTCAAAAGAGCATCCTGCTATTAATGACGACCCTTCAAGATAATACATCAGAGAAAAAAAAATGCAATGAGTAGTAACGTAACTAAATAAAGTATTCAATTAAAGGTTGCAAAGAATTGCTCACTCTTAAGCAGATCCGAAACAGAGCGTCTAAAAGCAACATAGCTGAGCTGCTTGACTTGACTTTTTTCGGACTTTCACTTTTTCGGAAACTATTCATTTTAACAATATTGAACAAGAGTATTTTGTTGTAATCGTTAATCTGGGCTGTCTAAAACAATTATTGTTATGTCTTTATTATACTGAATGTAAAAAGTTGAATTATTGTGTTAAAGTTAGTCTGTTCTGGTGAACTAAATAAGAGAAATTTGTTTAAAGTCATCATTTTACGGAATCCTACCTAATACCCATGATATTTAAAAAATATTAAAGAAGAACCGCTATAGAGCCATCTGTTAGAGCCTCACATCTCTATAGGAAGTGGCTCAATTTGTCCACATATTCTCGAACAAATTCAAACCGTAATATAAGATGTTATGGTTGAATATCCTGATAATGGAAACTGGGTTCCTATCGATTGGCTTCTCACTGAAACGTTTCGATTTTATAGAAGCTTATACTCGAATCACGGCTGAGTTTGATCAAAAATACGAAAAGCAGCCATATTATTTTACATTTTATAAGTGAACAGAGTAAGAGTACGTTTATAGAGACGTGGCGAAGCGAGCGACTAGTGGCGGGACTGGAGTAGTGACGAAAATAAGAACCTACAGGCAAAACTTAGCGTTCCAACATCTCGTTTACGTCGCTTGATCGGGTCACTATGAAAGTACTTAGCTTGAACAGTTATTACGACTGTAGTTTTGCAAAAACAATCAGGAAAATGAGATGGTCAATAATAAACTTCCGAACTTTCCATTGGTAAAGAAGCTTCTGGAAAGATTATAATCAATAGAAAGTTTATAGTGATTTTGACAGACCGACTAGAAACATGTTCCTACAACACATGAACTTGTTCCGTGTCGTGTTTATAAAAATATATAAATGATGATGTCTTTATTTCTATACATACATAAAAGGAAAATACATATATATCCAACAGAACCAAAAAGATAGAAAAAAAAAATTGTGTATAGAAAATTGGCGGGGTTCAGAAAATGTGCAAAATGCACTTCTGCTTTTGACCCAACCAAACATGATACATATATATAAACATATATACCTACAAACACATGTACAAATATAATAATAATAATAAAGAAAGATCATTAGCGAAACTGAGCATGAGCAGTAACGTAAACTAAAAAACAAATTACATATACACATGTCGCGCGTCACAATTGCCAAATAAGTCATATAATGACTATAAGAATTAGAACCGGCAAACATCACAGCTAAGCGTATCCTACAAGTAGACACGACTTCGTGGATCGTCGAAAAGCAGGTGAGAGCAACAGCTTTCGGTCACTAGGAATGTTATTATACATTTTAACAATATTATATGTAAAACATCGTTCGAAAAACGCTGTTTTATGGATGGGTGGTGTTAAGAGACCTCTGTTCCTAATGTTTATATGATGCACGTCAGACCGAAACATTATTTTCCTGTATAAGTATATTGGGCACTTCAATGTGACTATTTTATGAAACAAACATGCTGAATGCAAGTATCTCCGGTCTTTCATATTCAACCAACTTGTCAATTTTAAGGTGAACGAAATACGTTGATACTTTTTTATGCCATGGATAAGTCTAAGACATGAATTCTGAACAAGTTGTATCCTACGCTGAGTAACCACATCCAAGCAAGGCCCATACACAACATCACAATGATTGAAATGTGACAGAACCAAACTATCACAGAGTTTTGTTTTTAACTCAGGAGACAGAAAGTCTCTATTTCTGTAAATAACCCTTAAGTTAGAATATGCAGTACGAACACACCTCGATACATGTGCATGAAATCTTAACTTCTTATCTACTAGTAAACCGAGATTTTTAGCTTCCTCAACAAACTGTATCCGAACACCGCCCAACGACAAGTTCAAATCGGTATCGCGTAGTTTTTTACTAAATAATATCGCCACAGTTTTCTCTGGATTAATGTGAAGCGAATGCTTTTCAGATGTAGAGGCAAGAGATAGCAATAAATCATTGCAATTTTCTTAATAATGGTGATACATAATATTCGGAGCAACTATTTTAATGCTCTTGATACCATCAATGTTTTAAGCTACTAACGACATGCATTGTTCTTTCCGTATTATGCGGAGAACGAGTTTAAAAATGAAATTAAAATAGCCATTATACCTTATTAAACTGACATCTCGAAAATACATACATACATTCTTTCATAAGTTTATTTAACATCTGAGTTAGGTTAATATAAATTCATCAATAATACAATGTATTCGATACTTCTCCGAATTATAAACAACATAAAGCCTTAGAAAATTCGTATTTGTGTTCGGGTGGAGGAATGGTCAGTTTCACATCCTGCGGCATTCCTACTTTCAGTACGTTAACTCATATGTGTACAAAAGCTGTCTGTATTCAAAAGCATGTAGTGTTACGTTATATAATCCGATACGAAGGCTATTCTTCATTTTATGGTCAACGTTGCTACAATGGACTTTTATCGTTTGCGAGCATCTATGCAACAACGGACGGCAATATTTACAGGAAGCTAACGAGGCGGTAGGTAGGCATACATACCTGAAAAGGAAGCGGACTGGTCGTAAAATATACAGCTACGTCATGTTTGGTAAAATTTACTTTATTGTTGAAATATCTGTTGTTTCTTTTTTGTTAGAAATATATCTAGATGCTACAAAATATCTAGCAAATCTTAATAGCATGCGTAGTTTTCGCACAATATAAAGAAACATTAAATGTGAACGAATAAAGAAACGAGTTTACACATTAGTCACAGGTAGAAACTATTATTCATCTTTGGTAACTGCATAGTCGTAGGTATTGCAGTCGTGTGATTTTTATGAATTGTATCATGAAGAGAATTTGATATATAGTAAGGTCTAAACCATCTATGCTTAGATATGAATATACCAACCTTGGGTATTGGTATAAGTCTCTATGTAAATTCAGTTTCCAAAAACTCTATTTCTCATATGTATAGTAATTAGTTATAATACACAGATTAAACTCAAGGTTTTAAAATTTACGTTAGTCTTTACTAGCGATCACCTTAAATGTAGTTGTGGGTTCATCGATAGTGAGATTGAGAGGACCTCCACAAACTAAGAGATAACGCTATATACAATAATCGATTTAAGAGGTTTGATAGAACTTCCTTTAAATCAATAATTGCTGCTACCGAGCAAAAGGGAATGATAACCCCTACAGAAATGTATTGACTCGTTTTATGTCCGAAAGTCGCAGTGCAGTTGGTGGTTGGTGCAGTTGGGAGGAAGCACAGTGACCTTCAGACCGGTATAGGTATGCCTTCAAGGAAGAGTATTATTGTCCGTTCTGTGGTCTCTAGCCAGTAATGATTTGACGGCTGCACGCAGAAGCCCTTAATATCTAAAGTTAAGTAGTCGTTACGATAAAGAATACGCATGAGATGGTTATTACTAGATGGTGCTTGGGAGCAGGACTAAAATATTAACTTTTCCTTGGATACACTAACCGTAACTAAAGAGCTACTAGTAGATTTCACCGAAGTCAAAGATCTGGAAGTAATTCTAGGTCAAAAGTTGAATTGAAACAATCGCTTAACCAGAGTCATCAGAGATAGATATAATGTCTTTCTAAACATACTAAAGTCGTTTTGAATTATATTAAAGTATAACATGCCTTATGGCCATCTCTAGTACTGAATTGTTCAATGTTAAATGCGCACACAGATTAAGATTACTGTACCATTTTAAAGAGAGCAATTTATCCAGGCATCCGCACATTCTAAGAAACCTAAGAAATTTCGAAAAATCACTTGTACACAGACGGAGTTCACGAAGAGTTCATATTGCGGACACCTATCTTCTAAAAGCTTTAGAGGTATTCCCAATGATCTTGTATATAGAAATACATATATGGTACAGAGATCTGCATCGAAGAATTTATGAACAAAGGCATGAAACAAGCAAACGCCTGTATCTGTGTCTGCCATTACAGTGCCGACAAAAACTCAAGCAAATATATTTATAAATAGAAAAAAAGGAGCTATTAGATTTCAGAAAGCGTTAAGGATATTTACCGACTGGTCATTGTCGTCAACGCGAGCCTAAGTATATGTCGATTTTGCAAACTTAGAACCCAGTTCACTGAACTGTAACATTGTAACTGTGAAGCACTAATTCATAATAAAGATTCAGCACAACCTACTCTAGTATCGCACAAGATCAAAGCTCGACATCTAAACCAATCTTAGCATTCGCTCAAAAATTGTGCCTTGGAATGATATTAATGAAACTGGGTAATCACAATATATTACTAGGTAGCAGTGAGGAGAGATGCTTGATTACCAGAATGACTCTTGTACAATATTATATGATCAAACTCATATAATTTCGGAATATAATTCTCCGAGAAAATCTTTCATATCGCTTCAACTTGAATATAATTCTCCGAGAAAATTTTTTTTAATGTGTGGTGGGTGCTTACTTGCAGTAACTCCGTAAGCTGTATCGCTTGTCTGGCTATCACTGCAATTCTGGCGGTGTAGTTTGTGTGTGTAAGTTGTGTTCATTCGCTTTGTGACAGCACCATATCGCCTTTTATGATGCCGCGCTGTTAATCACTTTGCTCCCAACAGCGAATGGCAAGTCGATCCGGGATTAAACTCTCTGAAAAAATGTCACCGTCCCTCCAGAGAATTGAACCCCGGTACCTATCGTCCTCCCACAACGATAGTCAGCCGCCTAACCGCTGCGGCCATCGACCCGTTACATTTGATTTTATTATTTCTTTTATCCATAGTGGGTAGTGGTTGAAGCAGTAAAGTTAACGCACACATCTACTTACACTTACTACAAACTCTAAGTACTTACAAGATGAATTATTCTTTATAGTTTTATATACATAATTTTAGGTAATGCTTTAATGAATACGGAGACTTCCGATTAGTTTTGCTCCCGGCAAATACTTATCAGATTATCGCCTATACAAGTACATATTTTTGCAGGCTATGTATCCATAGCTAGAAATAGAATGTTACAAAGCAGTAGATATATTGTATCATTTTACACATATTCTTTTATTTTATGTATTTGAAACCGGAATGTCTGTAGGGATCTTGAAATAAGTAGCAAATACTTACTTAAAATAAGAAATTGAGTACAAATTTAGGAAATACATTACAGCGTTGTTAAAAGTAGTATGTTATCATAACTTGTCTGTGTTCGTTATACTTGTTTCATTTCAGATTTAATGTGAACTATTTACACCATACTACTTATCTTATTACTAACTAATTTAAGAAACGCCTCCTTCCTCAATGACGGCATCAGATATCTTGTGGTATGTTTAATAATTTCTCAATTCAGGAATATTGCGTAATAATAATTTCCAGCTCACGTGTTTCATTTTATACTAGAGTCCGTATATTACATGAAAAATGCTTCTGGTATAGGCAGAGTTCTTATTACAATAGTGCATTCTAATTCTACTTCATGTATGTTCGTATACATAGACTACAGAATACGTGTATTTAGAGCTAACTATTATGCTTCATTTGAGATAGTCACGGTCTGTATGTTATTTATTCTCTATGGTTTTATTTCTCGGGTGATGCTATTGCATCCATACACATACTTGGTTCCAGTCTATGATTCTAAGGTTCGATAAACTGAAACAACTACAGATGTGTAATTCTTGTAAAACGGAAACGTTTAGACGTGTTTTAATACCTCAGCTTGGATTATATTTCCGACTTTTTTATTGACTTAACACGTTATCACCCGATATTACTACCTTCGTTTTTTGTTCAATATGTTAGGTTATAAATCTAATGTAATCTAAGAATAAATGACCACTTTGCTTAGACGATCAAATGCGCGTTGAATAATTTAATTAAGTCGTCGAAAGAGCAGCCGGCAAGTGAGTAATAAATCGAATTAGTCGCAGACAGGAACGAGCTAAGTACGCAATTGTAGTTTAATTATCATTGAATCGAGCGCCCTCTAGGTGAACGAACGGACTGAATTTTTAATTTTATACTGATATTGAAACATACCACGTTTACGATAATTACTTCTCTATATATTAATGTTGTTGCGAATTATGCTGGAAAAACCAACTAATGAATCTCGAACTTCTCCATTCGAAACTTGATTTATTCGAGTGTAGCTCTAAATTTATGTGAAATCACAGATGAATTAAATTAAAGATTAGGCCTATTCAAATTCGATTCATTGATTAACGACTTTTTGGTACAATTAAAACCTGTTTGAGTTTTACCAATTCTACTTTATTTACCTTTCTTTTTGATTTGATTCTTTTTGGTCTTAATAAGACTGTAGGATTTAACCGGCAAAACGTATTAAAGAGAATTATATGGAAACTGCATTCTTGCAAAAACCTCAACTTCATGATGACTGTTTTCTTGTTTCTCAATTTCTAATCAACAAGTAAAACAAGTAGAAAGTGATATTGAAAACGTTGGTGGTTCAATACGTCGCGTCGTCTACGTTGCATGAAACGATTTGAAATTATTTATTGCGCGATTTCGATCCATAAATATAAAATTTAATTCGAAATCACTTGGTAGAAAAAAAAACAAGAATTACTATTTTTTCCTAATAGTAATAACAATCCTTTTTAATTTTGGAGCATGGATTGAGATTTGGTTTGGAGCAGTGGCATTCATTAAATTTTTAACTTTTTCGGAATGTTGCTAGTTCTCTGAGGTCACTTATGAATTCGTCCAGAAAATAGAATTATTATATAAATTTATCTCTTACTGTTCCGGTACCTCAGGCTGCTTCTATGAAAGACATATTATGGTAACTTATTAAATTTGATTAGAAATGATTACGAACTATTTCATATGCATTAATTATAGCAATAATGTTAAACAAACAAGGCAAAAAAGTTTTAGAAAAAAGTGTTGTTTTATGATATAAGTAAACGTAACAAGATAATATGGCAAAATCGAGCATTTCTTCTTAATTGAAAGAATAGATTGGTATTTTTTATCCGGCGCAGATGCAGCATGTATATTGTCCCGCCGAAAATAATTTTGCGCTGCTAAGTATGTCTCAACAGCAAGTGGTAGATTAATCGGGGTACTAATCTAGCCAGTCGTAGCACAAGTGCCATCGACAAGGTTGGAACCCCGTACAGCACGCACTAACTCACATATGGTCAAGCGCTCTTACCTCTACAACTATCGAACTGCTCAACAGTTTAACACCATTCATTCTATTTTTGCCATAGGCCTTTCGCATCTCTGCAATTAATGGTTTTGTAACAGCTGTATTGTAATTTGCATAATCACGTCATGATGGATGTTGCGAGAAAATACGAAGAAATACCAGTACCAACCCTACTACTTTGTAAAAGTACGCATGCCAGAAATGTGCTATGAGTTTAAAATATTGCTGGCTATCAAATTTTCTTTCGTCGATAACGGCCATAGTGAACATATCAAACATATCGTTGACTTCAGCGTAATCGCTTACATTTTATAACAAAACTAATACTTACATCTTCTTACATAATAAATATTACTATTACAACTGCACTTAATATTGAAGAACAACTGAGCCAAATTTAGGTTCTATAGATGCCTCATGAACACAGATGTCTCATTGATGAAATAAAATCGCTGAATCTGACTCAGTTCTTAACTTTAAGGGTACTAGTACATGAAAACATACTCCAAATTTAGTCTGAATTATCATAACTCTGGCGCCTCCACCAAAATTGTTTGATGCAATTTAAAATTTAAAGGCATGTGATCTTATGAAAGAACTACTTGTCATACTAAATAAGAAAATGTTTATCAATATAAGAGTTGCTAAACATTTTTATCGTTTTAACTGAAGATCGGAGATCACGCAGACACGTTACAATTAGTATGTAAATCGAAGAACCAATGAGAGTTTCGGCAAATGCTATTAGAAAGTATTTAATTGAGACACAATTGTGTGGTATAAATTGCGCTCTGTTCGGTTGCAGATTGGAATCATTTCGGAGACGCAAATATTTTTCCATTTGTAGTTAAAGCGTCTGTTAGAAAGACATTTCATATTTAATTTTACAGTTAAATGCGGTAATAAACGTTTATGCTCGGCATCGTATAAATAATGTATTATGTTTTCTTTACTATGGCATACACATATGATTATACTAAATAGTTTCATTTCCTCAATCAAAGACGTAAAATGCGTAAATATACAATGTTTCATAAAAGCTGCAATTATAGTAAATGATACACAGCATCACATAACTACAATGTACAGAATTCACTAGCAATTGCATTATAGAGGGACTATATTTAACATCAAATGTCATTAATGTAACATTTATCTGGTATATAACGTATAAAATGTTGCAAGAAGAACTAAAGAACGCAACGACATGAGCAAATTGCTCCGCTATTACTCGGATGCTATACTTTAGGTGTAATTATAAATGAATGAAACACGTGTTACAATATTAACGAGAAAATGTCTTGCTTTAAGTGTATGAGCACGAAATTTGGATTGTTTGTTACTACTTTGCGATAGCATCTGTAACGTTAATTAATTTTAACATTCATTACTATGAATATTCTGCTGCGTAAACTTCAATCAATTCACAGTAAAATACCGATACAAGGAAATGCTTTTCTTTAAATTTGGAATAATTTAGGCATGACTAGAATTTTTCACACAACAAGAATAAATTACCGAGTCAGGGAATTTACCGATTCGCTTGTCAACAGAAGCTGAATTTTAATTAATTAATCAAGAAATTAGTGTGCGCAAAAGCTTTTGAAATAAAAGCACAAAAAAAATTTTTGGTAGATTTCTTAACTGGTTGAATATTCTAGAAGAAGAAATCACACGGACTATCAAGTCTCTTCGACACTGCCTGGTTACATTAGGCCAATCTACCATAAGATTCAATCAAATGGATTGCGACAGACAGCGTTACATCACTCACTATACAGTACCATCTCTTCAGATCCATTAATGCATTAGAATCAAAAACTTCTTCGATAAAAGAGAATGATTTGGTACATGAATTTTATTCTCATAAGTTATCTTTAAAACCTGACAATTTTAAGAAATAAATGCATGTACTCACATAGATCCAATCTGTGATAGTATAGCAATAAATCAAAGCAGTTAACGCATTGAGAATAATGGAAATTTTTACTATAAAGAAATCAAAGCAATGAAACAAGTCGAACATCAATCTATATTATAAGCAATTGGAAAAAAGTGGGGATTATAAAGGGACACCTTACACTTTGTGCTATTCCGTCTGGTTCTTTGGGAATCTCACTCTCATCTCTCTTGTAGAATTTAAGGGGGAAAGGACTGCCCTCATATCTCCAGTAAATGTTGGTACTACATATCATTCAATTTTTGTGTCCAAATCATAATAACTTACCTTTTGTAAACTGTTTTCCAAAGTTTTATGCGAAGTTAATCATGTTGGGAATTCGGATTGCAAAGGGAAATTAAAGAGCGTACTTTAACCATTTGTTTTGTATATCTAAATGATAATTATTCACTAAGTAGACATATTTATTGAGCTCCCGAATCCAGTTTCGTAATAGCTTATTAAACAACTGGTACATCCAAATTTTCTGTATGGCGCCAGTAATTTCTTTTACTTGCTAATTTGTGACAATCTGTATAGAGAATAACTTTCGTAAAGTGATTCATGTCATCCTTTAACGCAAAGAAGTTGTCCTGTACTTCTGCGAGGAATATAAATTTTATGGCTGTACTAAATGCTCAAATATTGTTAAACAATTTTTCTTCAAAATCTTAACACCTTATCTCTAGGTTTTTCTGGAGACCAAGTTCTCTAAATTATTTTTTACATCTATCCGTAAATTATACATTCCAGTTTGATTTTAAGTAATTCTAACGGTTTTCTTTTGTCTCTTCTGTTCTTTCACTTGAAAAATTCTACTAGAGCTATCGTTTATACTTATAGAGTACGTAGACTTTGTAGTAACTACTTTCAAGGAAATTTCATGACACGAGACATATCTTTCATACAATTCAATTGAAATTGAGCATAACTACGTGAAGAGTAGTGATAGTAGAAATGATAAGCTTATTTCATTGACTGGTTTATCGGATACTCGTATAGAACTCAATAATATGAATAACTTTAACTTTCAAAACTGGTGAAATTGTATTTTAAAACATTTTAGAAGATTTCATTTAGTATATATTATTCATATATGCTAAATTGGTAAATGGTATATTTTAACGATATAAAATAAACTAAAGCAACGCTCGAGGATATAATCAATAATAATTGTTTTGTTGATGAACAAAAATTATAATAATTACCTACTATAACGAAGAACAAACCTATACCAAAGGTAATATCCTAAACAAATTAGTGAAAAATACATCCGTCTACATGGGTGGCGTCTAAAGGAAAAACTACACCACGGTAAACATCTAACGCAAGCTCAATATAGCGCTAAACTATGTCCGTCTTGAAATGCGAATGCATAATTATCGTTTTGTTCCAGGGTTCTGCAATGGATCAATGTAAAAATTGTAGGTATAATAAGCACGTCCATAAGCTTATAACGCCAGTATTCACTTTTAGTACACCATCAAAGCGAGTAACGGATCCTAAAAAGCACTTTCGTATTTGCGTTTAGGTATTACTTTCACAAGACAATAAGACGGTCATATACCTTCTGCCACGGTGTTCATTACACGTTGAAGAAAATGCAATTCTACATGTCAAGTTTTGCCAACATTAATGGCTGCAATTTCCTGTTTCGGTAATGAGCAATGACCAACGCGCTCCAGTTTCTCATTAACGTCTATTGCAAATAGCGAACAACACAACAAGCTGGAATTTTATGTTCATTGTACACGGCCCATTCGCTTTTGAGGTCGAAGTTAGACGAAATATTATAAATGTGGCACAGATATAATAGTATGATCGTAGTGACAAATTGTGTATCTAATACATATAATAATATATAAATATAAACTGAAAGCGTGATACTACTATTTTTTCTTTTACAAGTAACTTCTAACATAAAATTATATAAAATTAAATCATAACTTGTTAAATGAAAACGATTTCCTTGTTTGTCAAACGAGTACATATTTCTTGAGGGTTTAATTTAAATCAAAAGAATATGGACTTAAATTAAATACAGTTTTCTGTTAACTTTGAATATATAACAGTTCGCATCATTTATGCTTTGCTTTAAATACGAACATGTATCTGAACAAATATTCAAATAGTCTTAACTATCAAATTAAAGATATTTGTTTATAAATTATAGATCAGACACGTTTTCGGTCCATGAAATTAGTAAAACGTGGTTTCTTGAACGCTGCGGAAGCGGTGAGGTTGCTTAGTGCAATTTACCCTGATCTGCTGCCTATTAGCCAAAACATGGTAAACAGAATTGAGGCAAAGTTCCTACAAGATATGTCTACATCACTAGCTTTTGTGAGCGAATGCAACAATTATCCAATGATAACGGTAATTTTGTGAGGAGAATAATTTTTTTCTGATGAGGTAACAAAATTGTCGATGTTGGAACACCGAAAATCCTAATTGGTTCACGGAATTTCATACACAAAGTCTTCAAAAAGTGATCGTATGGTGCAGTATAGTTGACGGAAAAGTTCCTTACATCTTTAATGAGACAGTCAGTGGTGCGAGATATTTAAACTTCCTGTAAAATAAGCTCATCAGTACTTTAATACTTTCGAATCCCATATTTGGATAAAGTTTCCTCGAACCATTTGAATAGACAGGGGAGAGATAATTGAGTGGCCATCCAAACTTTAACTTCTCTGGATTATATTTTGTGGGGATGCTTAAAAAGTAAAGAATACATGACTCGACCAGAGAATTCAGAAGATTTAAAGGCACAAATATCCCAAGAAATTAGACACACATATTACTTCAACGTCATCGACAATATTCAAAAATAATTTCTTAATCTCTTTGGCTATTGTCACATTTTTAACTGAGCTCTGATTAAGCAAACACTTAATTTTGATAAATGTTTTCATTTTTAATATTTTCGATAATTTTTCTTCAAAATTGCATTATGTAATCACTATAGATATTTACTTTGTTCGAATGTAAAAAAAATGTTCTTTTAATTTCTGTAATGAAAAATAGGGGGTAGAGGAGGAGAAAGCTATATTTAAAGAAAATAAAAATGACGTCGTATCTTTTTTTTAAATACACTGTATATTTCAGTCTCCGACAAAATAATTCCAAACTAAAAATAAAAATCGATGGATTCGAGGCTTTTTTGAAAACTCTCCTTTTAATTTTTATTCAATTTATGCGCTACTTCAGGAATGTATAATGTATTGTATATATAATTTATATTAGTGCTGCATGCTGAAACCAAATGTATTAATTTAATTAAAATTGAGCAAATGTCGCTGTCTTTTAATTCTATTTGAGCATTCAGATTGGAATGATAGCACAGATGTCATTGAAGTAAGCTAAGAAGAATAGTAGTTCTAATTTCTAACGATATATGGCTGAATTATTGTAATTGCCAGTCCTATTATATTGATTATGTAGTTCTATTTCGAGATTATTTTTAGAAGAAATTATAAATAATAAATGTTAAATCCATCGATTCGGTTTTTATCAAGAATGTATGTACTCTTTTGTTTCTTTTTTTTTGAGTACCTATTTAAGTATTATTTCACTGTAATACACCAAATCATATTTCACAGGATACACAACAATGAGGTCATTGCAACTACGATTTGTTGTTGTGCAAATATCAAACTTGTTCTGTGTTAATCAAAATAAATCGTTCTTCTATCATGAGAACTACACTTAAATCAAAATTGGAAACATTTTCAGTGGCAATTAAAATAATTTGAGCGAATCTATTTAATATTTCATTCAATAATGTAAAAATCGAATAATTGCTAAAATAAAATATTTCCTAAAGTGGTAATGATTTTCATGGAAATATAATTTTTTTTATTTTTAGTTTTAACTGGTACCATTTCTTCGCGGCCATGAAGAAACTGGAAAAATATTTAAATTAGTGGAATTTCGTTTTTTTCTCTATCTTATCTTAAAATATTACAAGTGTTATATTTTCTTAAGCTACTGTCGCGGAAACATGCAGGGTATGTTATAATAAATTATTTTGTGAGAAAGAACACATTTAATTTCTTCTCTCTGTTTAGTCTAAAATGATATCCAAATTTTATAAAGAGCATTTTGTTTCGCCATTTTTATTCAGATTTCATTCAATATCGTTGGGTTTCTTTTACCATATCTTTTTTTTTTATTTAAGTATACCGAATAGCGTGACATGTGTGCAGATAAGCAAAGTAACACACAAGGGAAATGTGTTTATTAAAATTTTTCCGTTTATTCGCACTGCACGCTTTTAAATTACCTTAACTCTTTTGACACCTTTTACAATTCCTGAATATTAAATTAAATTTGTTGCGTGCAAAACGAATAAGTTAAGTGATTTCCCAACACAGCACATAATTCTTCTATACTAGGTGGTACTATACTAAACCTACTAAAGTGAACAAACATGTACTTATGTATATACATATTTATGTTACATATGTAGACATATCTGTGTATATACATACATATATCGCCATCTCATTCGCCACTTATTCTTTAAACTCTATGCTTTCTTTGTAATTTTGTAATAAAAACTATAAACTAAAAATGTGGAAGCAACTTCTAAATTGTCAACCTAAAATTGTCGCATTTTAACGAAAATAACTTCCTTAGATTCTCTTTTTATTTTGGTGATATATTGGTTGTAGAATTTAATTTGTCTGTCACAAAATAAATAATTCGTATTTGGAATACTAACGTTTACCACCTGGTGTTCATGATGGTACCGCATACTTGCGCATAAATAATGACTGAACTATTACTATAATCTAGAAAATTACATATTCATAAGGTTTCCGTGTGCTTATAGATTACACGACCTTCTAACGAGGAACATGTTGAAATGGGAACTACAAACACGTCAACGATATAGATTGCCTCTATCCAGAAGTGGTACTGTACGCTATTTGTTAGTCGTTTCAGAGCTAAATAAGACCATTTACGTATTTCGTGTAGCTGTGGTGGTCGGTAGAATCGAATGTACGGTTAAGGAAATTAGATGATCACCGGGGCTCTTTACGAGATTATTGTCTGGGCGTAAGCAATCCGATTACAATTTCTGCTACATGGTATAATACTTGTAGATCTTGAAGAATAGGTATATACTTTTGCAATTATTTAGATATGACGGTTGGTATTTCTCAATTTGACCACAAATTACTTCAGGCAGATCGTTTTCACGAAGGTGTGTTCATAATAGCACATAAAATATGTCAGGTTACGAATAATGTTGTTAAAACATGCTAGTAATACAAGCTTAAATTAACCAATGAAAAAATTACCTGCTCAGACGATTTGGACATTTTCGGAAATTGAAGTTGCCTCATATCTGGATTAGGACAGTATAATAGAGTAACTCGAAGAAATATAAAACCAGATGATAGATGCGGATATGGTTAATTACCTCTCCTTACATTGCAGGGGAGTAAACTTAATCATGGTGATTTTTGATTTTGACTAAAAGTGGCTTCAGTGGCTTCCTGTTTTCAGAATGTTTTTCAGAATGTTAGAGACCAATTTAAATCTTCAGTAAAGTTTTGTTCTTTTTTACTAACATTCAATAATATTGGAAATTTGAAGTATCTCTTGTCAAAATTCATATAAGAATGGAAATACTATAAAATAGTTTGCTGGCCATAATCCTTTGAATCATTCGTAATACTCGCAATAGAAGTGATTTAGAATAGGAATGTCTATAAGATATTTAACATTAAGGAAGACTTATTTTAGTCCAAATTAATCTCTAGACTTCTGAAGAAGTCTAGAATTTTTTTGGGGGCTATAGTTCTAATACTAACTGGTAATACGTGTGCCGCCTCGCCGTTGTACATAACACTGGTAAACAGGGTTTTTTTCACACTCTGATACATGTACGTTATGGACTTTTTCATTGCAATTTTGACAATATTTTCAAAAATTGACTATCACTTCAGGTTTCTGAGAAATGTTTTTATACATATATGTATTAAATGTACTGTATGTCTAAAGATATTTTTTTATGAGTAAGTTAAAAGAAACTATCAAGTTATTATCATATTAACGCGCATGTCTGAACAGGATTTAACATGTTTGGACTTCATTTGTACGTCATAGTCGTTAAACCACTTGCTTTTTTTCTCTAGAACCAATCAAATCAAGGAATCAATAGATCTTTGCATACGTGAGTATATATAAGACCCTACAGACACATTATTCGACTCAAATTGACTCAATGTATGGTCGTAACATTCGTTAAACGTTTTTTGAATTCGCAATGTCCCGTAGGTATGTAAACAATCCTAACAGTTTTTGTTAAGCATGTGAAGAATTCAACGTTCAAAAACATAGACAAAATATTACACCAACTCGTATAACCTTTATTTTAAATTAAAAATTACAAATCAAGACAAGTTGTGGACTCCTCACCATGTCTGTGCACGATGTGCTGTTACTTTGAGGAGCTGGATAAAAGGTAAGAGCATACCTATGCCATTTAGTAGGCCTATGATTTGGCGAGAACAAAAGGATCACTCGACATACTGCTACTTTTGCTGTACAAAGACCTTCGGGTTTTCCAGTAAAAATAAGGATAAAATTACCTATCCTAATTTACCTTCTGCCACTCGTCCAGTTCCTCATACGGAAGCTTTGCCAGTACTAAGTCCTATGGATGTTTCGAACCAAGAACATGTTGAAACCGAGATAGAAGAATACATTTCAGACTTGTCGGACCCAGATGAAGAATATTTGCCATCTCAAGAGGACACGCCTCATTTAATAAATCAATTGGAATTAGATAACCTACTTCGAGATCTCAATTTATCAAAAATTTAGGCAGAAATATTAGGATCAAGACTGCAAGGATGGAAGTTGTTAGCTCCGGGTACGCCTATTTCTGTATATCGAAATCGCCAGAGAGAACTGTCACAGTATTTTCGAACTGAAGAAGCTCTTTCATTTTGCAAAAATGTTGACGGTTTAATACGAGAATTAGATTACAAACACCAACCGGAAGAATGGCGTCTTTTTATAGATGCTTCTAAATTGAGTTTGAAAGCTGTCCTTCTACATATAGGAAACATCTACCCCTCAATTCCTGTTGGTCATGCCGTGCACATGAAGGAAATGACAGGTCTCCTTGATAAAATCAATTACAAAACCTATAAATGATACATCAGCGCTGATCTCAAAGTAGTTACAATTCTACTTGGTCTACAACTTGGATTCACAAAGTATTGCTGTTTCCTTTGTGAATGGGATAGTCGAGCGAGAAATTTGCACTATACTGTTAAGCAATGGCCAACCAGAATACAATATACTCATGGAGAAAAGAACGTAGTCCATAATTAGTTCGTGGAACCTCATAAAATGCGTTTACGGCCATTATACAGAAAATTAGGTGCGATGAAGAATTTCGTCAAAGCATTGGACAAAGAGGAACCAGGATTTCGATTCCAAACAAAAATTTCCAAAGATATCTGAGGCAAAACTTAAAGAGGGGATTTTTATAGGACACCAGATTAATCTGTTACAACAGGATCGAGAATTTGACGTACTCTTGAGTGATTTAGAAGAGACTGTTAGGGATGCATTTAAAAGTGTGACAAAGAATTTCTTAAGAAAAAAAAAATCTGAAGATTACGAGGAAATTGTTAGTGAACTTGTTAGAAGTTACCATGCATTAGGCTGTAATATGAGTCTTAAAATACATTTCTTGCATTCGCACCTGAATTTCTTTCCCCTGAATCTTGGCGATGCTAGTGACGAGCATGGGGAAAGATTGCATCAGGGTATTTCCACTATTAAAAACGTTGTCAGGGCAAGTGGAATAGCGAGATGTTTGCTGACTACTGTTGGACTTTAATTTCGGAATGTTCTTCATCTAAATATAAAAGAAAAGTGAAAAGAGAGACGTTTTTATAATAATAAAAATGATGATTTGTTGTTCTGTGTAATGTGTTTCGTCGTCTCGCTGTGTTTTGAACAGAATCGGCATTTATCACAGTCCACCTTGCCCATCTTCTTCAGGTAGTACCTAAGAGGGCCGTGGCGAGTCAGTAAAGCCGTGATGGTGCTGACGTCTCTTCTGGCGAACTCCAGCAGAGATTTAGTCCTGATGCCTGCAAAAGTAATAAACTTTTTTGATTGTCTTGGGTTTTGTGGTGTTAGCCCAGTACGAGATTTTCTGTTCACTTTCCCACTGTTGGAAATGAGCTCTTATACGGCTTTTGGTGAGACTATGACATGGCTCTGATCCAATAAATCGCAATGCTGCGCTTTTATTTGCAAGGTCATCAGAAGTTTCGTTGCCCTCACACCTCCAGTCACCTGGTACCCACATCAGTGTGACAGTGTTTTTTAGGGCCAGAGCATTGAGGATGAGCAGCAGTAATGAATAATCTCATACTAGTTTGTTACAGTATAATTTAACAAACAAATATGTTTTGTTTGTTAGGTTAAATTAGTATAATACATCTACAAGAATACACGCATATCTACATAATACCTATACCATATACATAACTAATCAACAGTTAGAATTATTGAAAATTAGGTATACAAACATCAAGCTTTCGTAATTTATGAGACCCGAAAAATTACCTTAATTGCGTTCTCCTGACACATAAATGTTACCTCATTTCCATCGTCATAAATACTCGCTAGACTATGCGTAATTTGCATATTCGTCGCTGAAAAGAAAATTAAACATAAAGAACTTCCTAATTAGGCAACGCCTAGGGGAAATCGACCTCTCAACAAACGAGCCGTAATCAGTTGTAGGACTGAGTTGTCGAGCACGTGTTCTCTAACGCTTCATTAATTGAAAATATGTTTGTATAATTAATGACTGTGTTTGGCGATCGTGGACACTAAAACAGACGGAGTGTAGTGTTGAAGATGAAAAAAAAAATAACTCGTCGACCTAAAAATAACCTTAATGAAGAGAGAATACATTACAATGGGTAGATTATTTATGGAGAACTGGTTACAAATAATATTCAATTCAATACAACAATATAGTATTTGTTTGCTATTTTTATAACGCTTAAATAACTAAAACAGTTACGTTTAAATTTTCGCATCGCAAGATTTGTGACAATAAAATTTATTCAGAGAAAGTTATGCATATTTATTTTGAAACCGTTACTAGAGTTTAGAGTTTTAAGTTCAAGGATGAATGTACGGTTAATGTAGCGACTATTGTTACTAAATGACGGCAAATTACATCAATTTTCTGCAGAACTTAAAGCGATACAATGTGCTCCAACTAACAGTTCTTGAATGCGAGTCTCATTAAATTAGTGAGGTCGCCATAAACACAGGTACTTATTTAAGCATTAATTTCAACATGTGATTTCGTCTGTAGTTAAATAGACAATTACATTGCAAGCACTAGGTATAAAAATATACTCAACCTATTAGAACTGCAATTAGATGTAAGTATTACGGTCGAACTAATATATAATTAGTTTCAAATTTTTTAGTTTTTTTTTTTATATTTGGTTATATTGATAAAAGTATTTTCTGAACTATCTAGGAAGCAAACTTTTCAATTTTAGTTATGTTGCACAAAAATTGCAGAATCAATTAGGTTATGAAAAGTAGTTTGAGGAAAGTATAAAAACGCATTTCGTGAACAGCAACTTCAGCTTTGTAGCCGAGTCTGCTAGCATTAATATTATACTCCATAAACTGCCTTTTAGTTTTTAGAATGAATATACATATTTTATATTATACATATATTCGGAGTTTGGTAGTTCCCATTATTTTTGTCTTATATGTATATATATGTATATATAATCCATATTTAATCCACGAAAATTTTACAAATATTGATTTATTCCCACATTTTGCGCAACAAAACACAATTGGTCACACGCAAATCACAAATTACCCGGTTAGATGTAAAAAAACTATCAACCAGTTTCATCCACAACTAACGATCCGTATTATTAATTTTTATATCTCTCACTTAAGTCAGCCCGGTATAGCTTTTAAATAATGAAATTTACGGTCACAGAACACACCGATGTGTCTCACAATGAAGAAAAAGCTACTGAGCTTAATTACCCATAACGCTAATACGTGAATTGTGGAATCAACATAAAATAAACGCATTAAACTAGATTAGCATAACTAATAGTAATAGCATATTATGATATTTTAACCGTATACCTTCTATAAGTGTTCAATGAACCTCAAAAATGAAAGACTCAATTGTTATCGCTTGTGCACGTAGTTTGTCTAATAGTTTTTTTGACCTTTAACGATTCATTAAAGCAGTATGAATGAAATGTTTTTAATACAATAACAGTTCATGTAACAGGAATGGTAGATCACAAAAAGTTGTCGTATACGACAAGGTTAAAGTAGCAGTATACGCATGTAACATATTCCGCAATTTAAAAAGCACTTTCATTTCAGTTTTTCGTCTAAAGTTCTTTTTGCGGAAACAGAATTGTGAACCGTTTTCGTTTTAATTCTGCGAAACGTAGATGGAGAATTTTTTTGATAAAGTTCTTTCTATTGTGTTTACATAAAACATTTCTCCTAAAAACTGACTCATTTACAAATTATAATAATAGATTTAGCCACGACCATTATTAACATTTATATCAGTGCGATATCTCTAGCGGAAGAATATACAACTTCCATTCCAATTAAAAGAACCTGAAACGGTTCAGATTGAACGTTATAGAAGCACTCCAGTGCATGATTTATCGTTTCCGCGATTTTTTTAACTATGATTGATGATGCCAATTCCAAGTTTCAAAAATAAACCAGAAACTGATAATCCATACATTCTCTCACAGGACATCGAAGGAAGGAATCGAATTTGGCAAACTCTGCTCACCGAATATTGAGCAAACTACTTAAACTAAAGAGACTGTAGATTTTGTTTTCGATTTTTAAATATTCAAAACTTAGTATTATCATAAAAAAAATAAGAAGATTTATTAATGTTTCCGCTAAATGTCTCCCAAAAAATACAATTATGTTTAAATATTTTGCAGTTACTAGTATTAAACGGGTCAATAGCCGCAGTGGTTAGGCGGTTGACTATCGTTGTGGCGTAACGATAGGAGCCGGGTTTCAATGCTCTAGAGGGATGGTGACATTTTTTCAGAGAGTTGAAATCCGGATCGACTTGCCATTCGGCATCATAAAAAGGTGATATGGTGCTGTCACAAAGCCATTTGAACACAATTTACACTCACAAAACTACACCGCGAGAGTTGCAATGATAGCCAGACAAGTAATACAGCTTACGGGGTCACTGCAACTAGGCACCCACCACACATAAAACAAATTCAACCATTTACAGATTTTGTGTGGTAAGCTGTTTGCACACTGCCCGAAGAGCAGAAGTTGTCTCGAATATATATCCGAATACCTCGAAATATCTCGAAACAATGACATGTGGTTTAGATTGCGTGATTTCTACACTTCATTCTTGGGGAGTATTTTAAGTAACTAGTTTACGCTCGCAAGACCATAATAACTCCATTTTAGCTACTAGAACTAACTAACACAGATAAGAGCCGGCAGCAATAAGCAACAATATAATGCTGCCCAGTCCTTACCCCTTATATGCTTAAGCAATACAACTTCAATAATTAGCAAAACACAAATGTGACCTTAACCGACTGAAATAATTTGTGACTAGTAGTAATAGAAATAGTAGTTACAGCAAGTTACTGTTCTATTTAGTAGTTTTAGTATTTTATAAGTATGTACGAGTATTTCTTTTAAAAAAGGTTGAATAGCTTTTAAAATACATATCTAAGATAGGTATAAGATATTTGACAAAATAAGTAGCTGTCGAAGCGCTTAACAGAATTTTGTAAAAAATAGTGGAGGTTCCATTTAAATTAAATAAGATTTATTTGTTTTAAGTTATTCCCTTTTGTAGTACCTTCATGGACACCAATGTATATTACAATAACTTCTGCATGTAAGTATCATTTGTCACACCTTGCCTATATGCTATGTTAAATTATTTTGTGTTCTATCATAGTACTTTTGAATTATAGGCAATTAGAGAGTAAATGTTACTTTCCGACATCAATCGTAAATAACTCAAAAACTGTTAACATTAGCGATTCATTGATTGATTGATTACTACATTAATAAAAATGCTGCGATTTTAGTGTGAAATCCAAATCTGAACTTAGAGTGGACTGTGATATTGGTTGGTGAAGTTTATTCTGGCAAACATTCCCACACTACTCTGTACCGTAGTGTGGGAATGTTTGCCGAGCGATTTGTTAATGAATTGGAAGGTTTAGATGGAAAAATTTTCAATTGCAGTACTACTTATGGATTATAATATAATTCCACACCAAGAACATCAACAATATTATTTAGTTTTAACCTTTAACTCATAATCAATGGTAATCACCAAGCTTTTCTAATTTATTTAGATATTATTATGATATAAAAGTAGATACAGCCTCTAACGGTCACCGGATTTTAAAATCCTGTAAGTATCTGCTTCCTGAAGCATACACAAAATACCTCAAAATACGGTATTTTTACCAAACCTGTACTTATTCGTTGTTAATGCTGTAGCTAACTCTTTTCTTTTCATTTACACACGGATTACCATCATTGTAGTAACTATATATAACGAAGGCTGTTATATGCTGTCGATAGAATGCTAGAAATTATTCAGGGAATCGTAGGAAGACCGTTGGATAGCGTAACTAAACACAAAAGTTTAAATGGTCACAAGCGCAGACAAGACAAAAACTTGCACTTTAGAGATGTGTTATGTGTTGCTCTTTTTTAAAAGTACATTCATATAATAATATATAAATGTAATATATATATGTAATTTAATTTTACTGCAAAGACATCCACGGCTATGGTCAATCGTTCAAAACTAGTTCATGCAATGGTAGTTTCACGTTTATAAAATTATTAAATCTAGAACTTGAAGGTAGTAGAAATTACCATCGCTATCACTATCCGAAGAAAATGAGAATGGCGAGATAGAAATAGAGTTCAACAAATAATCATCAAATTACGACTGATTTAAATGACGACAAATTTAAATGTAGCAGTTGAATGAATCATTCTTCAACTAATTTCACAATACAACATTACTAAGAGCAGTTTTTTCTTGGCAGACGTAATAATATAGCAAAACAATATTTGACTTGAATTTACATAATTTGTATATAATAACAGGCTACAATATACCGAAACTTTTAGACTAATTGCATACTTAATGGACCCTAATTCATTGACGGGTTGCTACACTAAGCTGCCAGGAGGAAATTTGAGCAGCAACGTCTTTTAACAACATTTACATATTCTCACGAACAAGTTTTGTTGATACAGGAATGCACACTTAACGAAATAAGCTGTTTGCTACGTGGGAAAAAAATCAAATTACCATTTTTCTAGTTAACTAAGTATAAGTAATTAAATACGTCAGCTCTATTAGAACTTATCAATACGTCGTTGTGATAACCCTTACATTATAGTAGTAGTTATACATTCGATGTCTTTGATATAGGATTTTATTCTAGGTAATTAAGTACTCCATTAAATTAATTTATGTATTATATCTATTCCATACATGGTTAAATAACGCTGAGACCACACCATAATTATTTGTTGTATAAGTCGTAAATACAACTTTTAGACGTTTAGGAACTGCATATTGCGGAATAAAATGAAATAGATTTCTACTGCAGAGTCCCGACAAAAATACGTGTGCCGATAGAAAGAACGCCAGAGCTTCATTATAAAGCTCCTTTTATCACAACACTTCAAATTGTGCGTACTACGAATAAAGAAATTGTCATTTCCTTTATCTACTTGGGTGTCCCTTCTTCCTTTCAGTGTTAATTTGAGTGGAATCGTATAGCCGGCAAATCATGTCTGACAGTTACTTGACTGTGAAGCGAGTGGCATCGTAACAATTGGGTTGACAGAAAGGTAGCCAATAAATAAGATGAGTGGAAATCCTTCTCTATATAATATTAAAGAATTGCATTGATGTGCAGCAATGCTATCTATCTCTGTCTATTTGTGAAGTAAAGACTGGTAAGATTCTAATATAATTTTGAAATAAACAGTTACAGAGGATGCCAGATATTGCAGAAGTTGCAACTATTTGTAGAAATTATAATGTATACTTAGAGAAAAAGGAAATGGGTCAGTTGCAATACTTTGAGTGTATGTTCTTGATGCGGTAAGCACATTAATGTCACACAATAAGATGAAGAACGTTCCATTTTTTTTATGTGTGGTGGGTGCTTAGTTGCAGTGACTCCGTAAGCTGTATTACTTGTCTGGGTATCACTGCAACTCTTGCGGTGTAGTTTAGTGTGTGTAAGTTGTGTTTAAATGGCTTTGTGACAGAATCATATCGCCTTTTATGATGCCGCGCTGTTAATCACTTTGCTCCCAACAGCGTATGGCAAGTCGATCCGGGATTAAACTCTCTGAAAAAATGTCACCGTCCCTCCAGAGAATTGAACCCCGGCACCTATCGTCCTCTCACAACAATAGTCATCCGCCTAACCACTGCGGCCAGCGACCCGTTAATGGTGTATTGTTGAAATTCACCTTGCGGACGATTGCAATGACAATAGATCAAGCATTAGAGAGCGTATATGGAATTCACCATTGACTGCTTAGCAGATCGGGACATTTAGGGGTAATGACAATCCATGAATTGTCCGAGCTAGATCGATATCTGCTGTAGAGACTTGTGTTGTGTAGCGCCCTGCGTTGTTCTACTTCCCACCTTGCTCACTAGAGGACATGAAGGTGGAATTACTCCATTGTCGGAGGTGTTATACAACTTAACTTTAATTGTAGGCGAAAGGCGATGAAATCAGATCTCGCATTCGTAGTTGCGCTGACGAGACGTGGAAGGTCGAAACCACGTGGTCCGCTTCTAATGCTTGATCTATTTTCATTGCATTCGACCGCAGGGTGACTTTCACTATATGAGAAACTTCTTTAATCCAAAGGGAATTAAGGAGTGCTTTATAAAAACTAAATAATATGATATAATAGGAGCAATATTTTTTTTGTTTGAATACGTTCATACATGCTAACAGTTTCAGATTGAATAAGTATCAATCTCATAGCACAGCCTATTTATAGCTGGTCTAGTATAACCACATTTTATGGAAAAAGTACGTATAGGATATGCAATTTAACAACCGACTTTCGTCATCAATTTCATAAAGTTCATACCAACACAATCTCACATTGAGTTACACTTGTAGGTATATTACAATTGTGTGCTAAATCTAGTGACATTTCGTCCGTGTAGGATTTCTATGATTAGAACGTTGCCGGTTGTGCCAGCATTTTATTTGACATTTGTCATTTGACGTTGAGATTTAATACTTGCATATACCTAAACATAACTGTGCTACTAACTGTCAAGTCAATATAATATGTGTTACAAGGGTTAACATGGCGACCATGTTGGGATAATACGTCATCAATTGTAATGACGAAAGTCGGTTTTTAAATTGCATATCCTATATCTACATTACTTGAAAACACACCGTCAACCAAGGACTCTTAATTTCTTCCTAGAATCAAACCTTCAAAAAGTTTAGAGGGAAGACTAGTTAAGAAAATAATAATAATCAAGAGAAACAAGATATCGGTTCCACTCACTGTACAAATACATACCCACAATTCTTGTTTGTTGCATTGTGTTAATTAATTTTTCGTTTCTGAATTGGATTGAGTTGTTTAATTCAAATGTAATAAGAAAATTAAATCAGGTTAGATAATCAACTACAATGTAATTTTCTCCGAATAATTATAATATCCACGTCATTTATGTTAATTAATAAACGCCCCCCGCACACTATAATTTAAAAAGTTTATCGACCTTTCCATTATATTCCTCAGTTGTCACAGCGGCAATAGACTCCAAAACATGATACTAGTCTAGGACAGGAGATTAAAAATATAGATAACTCTTAAGACGCTGACGTTAAGTAAGGTAAAGGTTAAGATATTCCTGTCAAGTTTGAGGGTAGGAGAACAGCAGTACGTGTTCCGAATACTACCGTATCCAAGACGGATATATATGTACATGTGTATATATAATTCCGCGCCTCGTTTTAATAAGTGTAACAGCGCAGCGTGTATACGAGTTTAAATTGGCTCCTTTTCATGCATGAATCAATCTTTCTCGACAAAATAAGAGACAGAGATGATATCATCTTGGAATAAATTTCGTCACAGAATGGTTATTTTAAGGACGTCGTACGGTTCATGTAAGTTTCTCTTTTGTACGTGTTCGGGAGTTCAGTATTATCATACATAAATGTTGCAAATATGTGCTTTAAGTATGGTGCACTTAACGTATGTTAATGTTCTAACTGTACGCAGTGTATTGTTAAATTCTTGTAAAAGGAATTCAACAATAGTTACTTAAAACCGACAACAGTACTTTTTCAAGAGAATGTTTAGTCTTTTCAGCGTATTAAGAATGTTCTAAAACATCAATAGACCTGCTTTCTACACTTAATTGTTGCAAATATTGTTTAGTATACATGGATAATTTTTGGCAGAAATATTGTACTACTGAAATATAGTTACATAATAATTGACAAAAATCTTGAACCCATTTGTCAGATGGTAATGATGTAAATATCATTATTAGTAAATTAATTTTTTTTAAATCTGCTATTATTACCTACAGTCTCATTATGTATCAATTACCACAATAAACCGGTTTGTTGTCCGCTGACATTGTTAACCGTGTAACTCTAAATCAGTTCATCGTTTCTACATATTGAATGTGGCCGAAGAATAATCAAGAACGTCGAAAATCAAATGGTAGAGCTCAAAAAAGAATAACTACTTTTCAAGATCGTTGCAGAAGGATGTTGGCTGAAGACATAATTTTTCAGCAACGCAGCAACTGCTAATGTTAAGTGAAAAGGTCAGTCAATAACTTTTCAATCAGTCTACTGTTTATATAACAATCGGAGTAGGTCCTCTCTGGTAATCATCAATCAATCAATGTATATTTCTATAGGTCCCTATAGAGGCTCTCAACTTGTTTGAAGTTCTTCCATCGTTACTCAAATGCGATAGTTGGCAACGGTGATACGAAATAAAAAGTAACGGTAACCTTGATGGTAAAGCAAATTTCTGTGATAGATTTCTATCACGTGATAATAGCGAACAGTAACCGTGATATTTATAGCGGCCCACAAAGCTGTGGCATTCTACGGGCATCTCCAAATGACGTCATGGTGGGACAAATACAAATAACTACTTGCAAGCTTCCAGATCCAACATTGCATTCCATACAAATACGTTTGTATAAATCTTTGCTTAAAAAACAGAGAACTAGCAGAATGTAGACCTTTTCTTAACCTCTTGATGAAAGTATTGCAAAGTTTACCCTTATCAGTTCATCATCTTTTGAAGTCTCCAATTCCTCCTCTTAATCCTATTATGAAGGCATCTATTGGCCATTCCAGCCAAATCCGTTTAGGCTGGAAAATGCTCTGCTTGAACTGATTTAAAAAGTGGCAATTTTGAACTACAAGAACTAATTAGTTATGTACTTCCAAAGAATATTATTAGGCAAGAAACCAATATTGATAAAAAATTATAAATTACATTATTGCAAGCTTTAAATAGATAGCAATCCAGCATTGCAAAATGTGTTGCACCAATAAAATCTATATTAGCATTGGTTTCTAAACTGTGCACTATCATTGATTAATGGAGCTGCATAAATAATATGTTGTATGTAAGAGTAACTTGTCATTTCATAAATTATGAATTAGAAGCATAACAATAACAACAGATTTTAAACAAATAGCCGGGGAATGGGAAATTAAAAACAACATTTTCATTCCAATTTCCGATAGTGCCGTTAATATTAAAAATGTAATGGAAAAACGATTGCAGTGGAATCACTTTGGTTGTGAAGCACATACACTATATTTAATCCCACGATCCAAACAAGCAGATGCTTTACGAAGTAATTTTATTAAGAGAAACAGATAGAGGAACTTTATAAAAGATTATATTTCAACAGAAAAATTAAACACCTAACGCCAATTACCTGCTCTCGAGAAAATTCTTTAGTCATACCCACTGAAAAGGAATTATTTTACACCTACAAGAAATAATTTTCTGCACTAAGACATCATAGTAATAATATTTTAAGAGATGAAGAATAAGAATTGTTAGACAATATTGAGAATAGCATTTCATTAAATAGAACACCTTCTTTGGATTCTAGGTTTAAAAATGTTGATAGTTGAAAAATATACCCATCAAATCCAATAAACTGACGGACGTGCTTTAAAAATAAACCCAATGAACAAAATATCTAATCTGCGTTTCATAAAAACCTGTCAGAATTGGCCAAAAAAAACAGCCAAATGAGGAAACATATCATTTGGCTTCAGTTGCGAATGAAAGATTATGTACTCTTGCAAGTAGTGTTCTATGTGAACGATTGTTTTTCCTGGTAGGATAGTTAGTTTTTGTAAGAAGTTGCCTGAATGACCCAAAAAAACAAAAATGATACTCCTTCTAAATCCAAATAATACCATAATTATCGATAAACATAAGAATATTACAAATTATTTTAAAATGTAATGTGATATTTTAGTTTTAGTATAATTATCTTATAATAACCTCGTTCTGAGACATTATTGCTTGAAATTTTTTGTTCTATTTGATCTTCTTTTATTCAATTCAATTTTATTTCAGTCGCTCCCTGAAAATGGCAGTTCGCTGTTACGCGACAAGTAATACTTGGCATAGAAATATTTCAGTAGAGTTATGCAGTAAATTGTCTCTCGATTGCAAGAGGCAAGTGGTCATTCAGTCACTATTTAAAATCACGATAACTGTCATTGGTTACTGCCTTCTTACTTCACGATTTAAGATACTGATACAAATTAATATGTCAGAAAAGCATTGAAACCTGCATAGATAAGATACATGAACAGTCTTGCTGGATATGTATAAACAAAATCTTCCACTTTTAATTTTGTTTTAAATTAATCAGTACGTTCAGGAAGCGATAATTGCACATCGATTAAGTTTTTGGAACTTAAATTTCTATGTAATCTAATAAAAGTTCTCGTAGCTTCGTTTTATATCATAGACAGGCTGTATATTTCGCTATTATTGATTCATACACGTATCCTTTTTCCAGAGACCTATAGTTAATTCACTGATCACAACAATACAGTGAACACAAGATATGTGTTTGTTAAATGAACTACGAAGTATCCGGTCAACCAGCGCTTAATTAATAACGACCAAATCGGAATATAAAATGAGACGTAAATGTATTTCATTCGCACAACTATTCGACCTTAAAATCCCGTGACTTTACGGTTTCACAAATAACCGTGCATCAGTTTCGGAATGCAATTCTTAAGACGGTGGATGTTGCACTTAGAATTCTTAGTAAGAGAAAATTATGGTGGTTGTAAAACAAGCACGCAATAAACATAAAACATTATAATTGCAGACGCATTCCTTTACGGTTTACGGTATTTAGATGTGATTTTTTACTCCTGTGAACGGTAACGAAAGTGAATTTTACTTCATTTATTACAGGTATTACTCTCAATATTCACGATCTCTATTTAATGATTCTATTAAACGTAGAGAACTAGAATATTAAATAATTATACTCAAATTATTTGCGTCATGAAATATGTCATTAACTAGTGGTGGAAAAACGTAAAGTTTTTAACGCTTATACTATTTTTCTACGTCACTTTTCTGTTTAACTGTACAATTGGTATACCTGAACGCGGAAGTAGTTACAGACATAGATGTAAAAATGAACACATATAAGATTCTTGATTGTAATACGATATGGTACATTGTCTAATTTTTTAATTATGGAACTGATTTTGAGGATTTTGTGGATTGTTACATTCAGAAATTGTCACATGTAGATGTACTAAAGTATAGATAATTAAGTAGTTTTATAGCGGATTATACTGGAGATTTACTATGGGGTTGGATTCCGATAGACCTAATGGTCTAAAACTATTCTAAACTTCAATACTGGACGTAAAAATTGTAGGTTGATTGTTTAAATTACTTAAGGTTTTATCTAAAACATCTATCCTGTCTCCTCTGTCGAAACAAATGATCATAGTAACATCAAAATATCAAAAATATGTTGAGGTATAACAAAGAAGATTTGACCTACCAGTTATGACAGGAATTTGTATATGTCTTATCTATATAAACAAGCTAGATAGTATATAAACTAACCATGCCGCTGGTTCTTTTAGTAAAAAAATCATCTTTATAGTAAAATAACTTGGCATATAAACTAGCCAAAAAGAGTGGTTAAAGAATAGTATTCAGAAAATATTCTTGTTCTTGGTTAGTTTAAAAGCTATCAATAGTAGTAGGGTAGGTACTAGTGTACTTGTATGATTCAGCTATCGATTACTACATCATTCTGAAGGACAATATTCTTCCTTGTGCCTTGAAATTTATACATCTTATATATCAAGAAGTTCTTAGAATAATTTTCGTTAATTGCCTTAAGTACATCTTCTTGACTTTTTAGGAAATCATGGAAATTCTTCTGGATGTGTATCCTAGGGTAAATGTATGTTGTATGAAGAGAGGTAAGAAGTGGCTGTAGTAATGGTAATAAGGGAGAAGATAGACTACGTTCATTTGCGAGAATTCAATGAAACTCATAGTGTTCAAAATTAACCGGGCCAATTAGAAATATGTAAAAACTATGCTTAGCTTCTTTTTAACAAATAGGTAGAGACTACATGTCTGACCATACTAAATTGACAACAGTTAGCGAAGTGTTTTGTTTAATTCTGCACGTATGTATGTATATCATGTGTGTGTGATAATTTTATCAGGATTCGGCATAATTTCAGAAATTTTTTGAAAAGATCGCAGAATAGGAGCTTTACATGACATTTACTTACATCTAAGATCAGGATTTCTTACACTGATTATTCTCTACTCTAATAAAAATATTTTTATCAAATCACCGACATTTTTTCAGAAGATAATGCCACATCTATTCTAACAGGTATGGATTGTAGCTGGAGATTGCATCTTTTTGATTATAACAGCAATGGAAACAATCGTGTCATAGGGCTACAGATGGTCTTGGATATGATTAATTTTTCCACTACAAAATGCATAGGTGTGTATAAATTTAATCAACATAATGTTTCCTTCTTCTATTGTTTTTCTTGATAATTATAGTTAATTAGCATAACTATTATTTCCTTTTTGTAATTTGCAACGATATAGAGATATTTCCTTAATGATTTTAATGAAAATATCTCTACCCCTTTCTCACTACGGTAGTTGCCTGCACTACCTACTAACACAGATAAACACTGACTCTAATTGAAAGAATTCTTCATAGTAATTGATAAAAGTAAAACTTTTAAAATTCCAAACCGTTTCGTATGAGCAATCAAGTATGACTTACCGCATGTTTACATATTCTCACACGTAAAAAGTTTTGTGTTGAATTTAGGTATTTAAAAGAAGTGGTATAGGTACCTGTAACAAAAAGAAAATCAATTATCTTTATTATTAGTTTTATCATCTTGTTATTGTTGCAAAGTATGTAAGTGCGTCTTTGAAATTTACAAGTTAAAGCTTTGCTCTCTATATCTTGATTGATGTGAATGAGGTTCAAAATGTAGGTGATTAGGTCGTCTGAGTAATTACCAGACATAAAAACATAACGCATATTGTTGAAAATAGCATGTTTAGCGTATCATGTTGTCTGGCTCATTACTAAACAATGAATCATAAAATACATACTCTCACAAGAGGTTGTGTTAATGTAATGTCAATGTTAGCTATAAGATTGGAATTTATAATAAATTTGATAGGTCTAAATATTTAGGACAACAAAACATTCAATATGCAAATAAATTACATTGCGTATTGTGTCGCTATCATTATTTGACTTGGTTTGTTTGGTTTATTGCTTCTAATTTTTATTTAAAATTTAGAATTTGGAAAGTTAGTATAGTGGGGATATTCACAGCTTTGTTCAAACAGTACCATAACTCGGTAAATACGAAAGCACAAACGTTTTTGATTTTCCCCAAAAATGAGCACGAGCGAATGATTTAGGTTGTGTTTGGTAATTCAGTGGCAGCAAGGATACGCAAATACACCAGTTAGGGTCTCGCTGGAAATGTTTGTGGACTCCTTTATTTCGTTTGCCAGCAAAGAGTAGAAAGTAGAGTAAAGTGGGCTTTAATGATGACAGAATAATCTTACCTGATTAATCATTATGAACTCTAGAAATTACTGACATGAAATAGAAGCGGAAAATGGTGTTTATTTAATGAGAGCGCTATTAATAGTTGGTAGAGGCACTGAAATAGTCATTAGATGCAAAGATTTTCGAAAAAAGGGCGACGCAATTACCTTTATGCGTCTGAGGTACAACAGAAGTGTATTCAATATTAGATTCAGTATTTTAAATTATGCTGAACAAGCTAAGCAAGCAGGGTTATATTACTATATGTATTATTATACTTCCTTAGGTTGTAAGCATAACTATACCTACTAATTAGACTGAATTATCACGAATATCGTAAAGTATCATATGAAATAATTTATTTTCAGAAAATTATCTACTAAGTACATAAATATGTATGTATGTAATTTATATTACAAATAAGTTTCCTGTAGTAAATTAATTAACTCATTTTTCAAAGATTTTATTAAAATAAATACTGTACAATTATACCGTTACTCTATAAAAGTGCTATAACAGTAAAAATCGTGCGTTTCTGCCAAACGAATGTAAGTAATTTAGCACTACATCATCGCTTGTCGCTAGTTTCTCACAAAAATATTGCGAACTATATTTTTATAATTTATGGGCAATTAAATTATGTTCTTATTTTAAATTTATTATAAGACATTTACAAAATTCGGAAATGGTGTGGAATTTGCAGTTATTTTCTCAATACGGTTTGAATGTTCTTAATTATCTTTTCGAGATTAAAATAAATGGTTGGAAACTATGTTAGTGTAATTCATGTGGTCGAGATTTGACAGCTATTCCGATTTGTTTCTATATCCGTTAAATTTCCAGTTTTGAAGTTTCTCTTGATTACATTTAGTATTTAGCTTATTGTATTAGCTATAAATATGTTTATTATATTGACTTCATTATATGTTTACGACATTTTAACCATTTACAATATATAATTTCTTAATTTTGATGTATTGTTTTTGATATAAAATCGAGAATTATCAGTCAACGTCCGTCTTAGTATATTATTTACATCTCTTCGCAACAAAATCAGTAACTTCTCTTTTGCCATTCGAAAAGTAAAATAAGTTAGAATGAAAACTAGTTGAGGCAAGACACTGAATTTTTTTTCTCATTCGCCAGCAAGTGCATTCTAGTAGGAGCAATGTTTAGCAGCGAGTTCAGATCTGACAAAGGCTTACATTTTGCCATAAGAACTCCCACATATCGGGTCTGGACCTATGAATGGTCGTTCGCTGGCACCGCTTGCAAAATTGTCAGTTATTTCTTTACCACTGATCCCAGAATGGCTTGGCATCCGTTTCAGCGTAATGCTGTGATGTTCCGCCAGTTTTTCAATCATCCTATAGCAGTCAAATACCATCTCGGAATCCAGCCAAGGCCAAGGCCCCCACGATGCCACTGTGCCACTTAATGATTTTTTTAAATTTTCAGGACTAGCTCTTTAACCTACTGCCGTGAACATACTTTTGTGTCAATTTTGCTCGGCACGCAGTTTGCCTCTCAGCTTCAGGAGAACCATTGAAAATGATTCCATCGATTATTCTAACATTAGTATTTTTTGTTATTAAGTAGGTATTATTCTCAAAAACAATAAACTCAAGTTCGCTGCCACGCATGAGCTTAAAAAGCTCTTGAATTTTCAATGTCTGCCATGATAAATGAGAGCTCGTTATTGTACTCCTTATGTGTGTTGGCAGTCCTTTTGTTGATTGCAGATAGTGTTTCCATAATGTCATATTCACACATACTTTGCAGTATCATGTTTATTAATGGGTATAGGTTTATTGATTCTGTCTACTTCTATTTATATTATTTGAAGTTTGAGGCTAATAAGCAAATTTAACCGATTCTGCGTGTTGAGCTCTTGATTTTTAAATATCATAAGTTACACATTCTTTAAATGCGTTTGTGATGTATTTCATAGCCTTTCACATTGTAGTAATTGCTTCACAGCTGTGCGATATACCAATAACTCTTTCGGATAATAAACTATCTATGGTATTCTTTGCGCACGTGACTAAGCGTTACTGGTTTGTTGATATGAATTGACAGGCCTACTCATTATGTGTTAGAGCCAATACCAATCCAATTTTAATAATGTTACTAGTTAAAGAATGACATATTGCACGGTGTTCATTGTAAATCCTAGTATCGTTTATTTATATGTGAATTCGCATAAACCATTAAAGCACCTGATGAACCTAATGGTTCTAATTACATAAATTGAATGTCACTTAACTTATGCAAGAACAAGGTTCGGCTGTTATATCCACCAGTTTGGGTCAAAACGAAAGTAATAACACAAGAATATACAATACGAAGAAAATAGAACAAGTTACTGTTATGACTGCTACAACGCTTGAAATATTGGTAACCCATTACCTGATTATAATCATTTAATTCTTGTAGTCGTTAAATTAAGCAAGTAACCAACGTAGAATGCAAGCGAAATTATTTTACCACGACTCGGTATTCGCTACTAATGGATCTAATCAGTTCCAGTGCAAATAATCCATGAATACCGTAAATAGAACTCGCTAAATATCGTCTGATGCCTTTAATAACAGTACCTTGTATTTTTGCCAGTTTAGCGAGTTCACGACTTCTTCGGATGAATTCTTCTCGGCAGTAAAAGCAGTTATAGCTTGTGTTTCAACTTTAATTCAGAACAATTTTAATGATTTTAATGCACATATTTTGGAATGTATTTATGTCGTTTTAATTTAACGTAATGAACGTTAAATGTCTCATCAGGTATAATTTTGTTGTGAGAGGCAATTTATATTAATATGTACGAGTATGCGGTAAGAGAAGCGGTAATACCGTTTCCTGATACTTCGCAAAATATATGTAGTGACATTTTTATCTCTCGAGACATATTTGGTATATAGAATTGAATTTATGTTAATTTAGTTGGTCGCAAATATATTATTATATATATTTATTATGTTTTGAGTGTACGCTAATTTTGAACGGAATCTCTACATTTTCTTCCGGATTGCACTGTTAACATGTTGAAGTTAGGTATTTATAATGTTTACTCTGTACTATTGTCAGGATGAGCATAGCTAGTATAGGTTTTGGCCTTCTCTTGAACGTAAATCGTACATAAATCTGGTCAGATTTTTTAACGTCAGGGGAAAGTTACATGATTATCCTCGTTATGATTTCCTTAACTGTTAGTATTATGCAGTTGTACTGTCTAACCCTTTGCGGTGTGCCTATTCTCCAAGTCCCAAATTCTTATGTATTTCCCAAAATATTTATTTATACAGGAGAGGTAGCTGTAGTGATGCCTGTTCCAAGTGTATTAGTTTAAAGAATTGTCTGATCAGTATCCTTTTGAAAATTTTGATCCAACCACACAATCATATCTACTAATTTCTTAATTTTTTTGTGTGGTGGTGGGTGCTAAGTTGCAGTGACTTGGCAAGCTGTATGGTTTGTCTAGCTAATGTGCAACTCTCATGGTGTAGTCTTTGTGTATGTCAATGGCTCTGTGAAAGCATCATATCGCCTTTTATAATGCCGCGCTGTTAATCACTTTGCTCCACCAGCCAATGGAAAGTCGATTCGAAAAACTGCTCGAAACCCGACTCCTATCGTTTCACCACAACGATAGTCAGTCCCATCTGTACCAATGCTCTCCTGACAGAGGTTGCGCATTCATTCTTATGTTATTCAATTACTCGATAGCAGTAGAAACATCTCGCCATGATTGCTGCTGCAATCTTTGATCTGTCAAGAAATCATGGCCATCATGGCTAGATCTTAATGATTCTCTACTTTTTTGATCCAAATATTCAGTTTTCTGCAGCACGTTAACAAAAATATTTCTTAAAAGTATTTCCCCGCTAGTTTTGTGTCGCTTCTTGGCTAATGTTGGTTATTTGGTTAATATTGTTTAGACAGATACACATAAACATTGCATGTGTTCACACTGTCCCCGATAAAAGGCAAAATAAACAAAAATAAATTGTTTTGGTTTTCCAACGATATACCCCTTAATTACCTATAACCTATTATTTATTACCCTTAATTTTCACCGCATCAAGTATATATTGTAATAAGAGATAATTATTATTTTTATAGTGTAATAGTAGCGAAATATGTATATAACTCCAAAAGGAAGCCTCCTCTAGCGAAGGGTCGCCAGGGACCCCTATATTTTATCTATGTAAACATAAAAGAGCTAACAGCTATTATATTTAATATCTTGATCTTTTTTGGAATTTTATTTCTTTGATATTGTTTGTGGATCTTGCGCTATTTGTTGCCTCAACAGTTTATCGGAAGTGCACGCTTGAGTTTAATTCATTGTATAAGATAATTAGATAGAGACTTGTTTTAGGTGGCTTGTTGATTTAATATGTCGTCTATTACATTGGTTTGAATTTCCACAATCTACAAATAATGACAAAAAATAATGTCGTTTTAACACGTGCATTCGCAGATTTTAATTGTTTTATATCGGTTGAAATTAAAGCTTAATGTCCTTATGTTTAATTTTCTATATATTGTTTAAATTTTGGCTAAATATAAACTAGGGCTCTTAAATACACTATACTTAAATACACTATACATATCCTCACTATATATCTGACAACACCGTAAGTAAAGATGGATAAACAAAGATATTATTAAACGTGTTCGATAACCCATAAGTTATAAAGTAGCAAATGCAGGCAGCACTATAAATCACGCGATGTGTCGTTTTCGTTGACGAGCTTTAATCGCTTTCAATTAGGAAGCACAAAAAAAATGCCACAGGTATTATATCGACGTGAATAATGTTGGCAATGGAAGAACAATAAGCTCTTTCGGTCGTGCTTCCTGACACTTATAAATTTAATAGCGTATAGATTAATAACAAACGGTACATGCTATAGAAATTCAACGGAATTAAACGACATCTGAATATCTGAAAGCGTGTATTGTATATTTAAACGTGGCTTAATCTTATGCGACTGGATTTTTCTTGGCATATTAAAGCGCCAATTTATTGGCGAAAGTGCATTCAACTGTAAACATTCTTCGTTTATAGCATCTTCGTTGAAACAACGAACGGACCTTCCGCATCTGTTTTGTTACGAGTGCCGACGTTGGGAGAAAAATACTCTTATAATCGCTCTTAAAAAGCGAGCAGCTACATTTGCTGCGTTAATATGATTATTTTTGTGTCTTAAGTCGTGTTGAGTTAGTTCGAAGGAATTAAACATTATTGGATTATGGATACCTACAGTTGGGAAACTTTGTAGAGTGACCTAACTAGAATGCGATTGACACATGTTCTAACTGTCTTCAAAAATTAATAAGTCAACTGGTGCTTCGATTTTGCTAAAGAAAATACATATATACCAACATATAAAAGAAATAAAAGAAAATTTCAATATGTGCAATTTTATATGAACGATTTAATAGTGGTAGTAGTAACGGTCAGAAGTTGAACTGTATTTATCTATTTAAAATGTATTTCAACTGAGAAAAGTATTAAATTAGGTATGAAGCGAATCAAATTAAAATCAGCTTATTTACGAATACGACAAAAGGATCCAAAATAAAGAAATTTATAATTTAAAATTCGGGATCCCGTTTAACAGTTGCAGCTGCACACCTATCTCCCATACATTTCGAAGAAACATTCACCAGACACTAACTGCGACTAACAGAATTTATCTGCACTATTT